>JASDQU010250744.1:0-16333 GCA_032191745.1 Picea mariana
TTGAGGGTTTCTTGGGTGTGCGAGAGTGATTGTCTTCAAGAGAGACAAGCTCGAGACCCAAATTTCTATACTCGGACCTCGTCAGGGACATGCACTGAAAAAATGATCAAGAGCAGCATGCTCTGATACCACTGATCCAGATTATTTTCGGCACGAAATGTGAGCGGAGATATAATAAATAAATGCACCAAGATATCATAGATATTCAATAAGAGAACATAAATGTATCAGAGATGCAACCATAAACATAGATATACAGTAATACACAATTTCTATTAATGAAATAAATGTACAGAGACTGTAAAAATATAGAGTCAAAGACTCGCTAGAATGGTGGCAGCTTATCTCTGAGAAGAGATGTGACAGCTACTCGCATCCACAAGAAGATGGTTACAATGGGGCTCTGAAGGCCTTTTTACAATAAAAAGGAATTCTCAAAACCTTAGACATCCAAAAACCTAACCCTAGGAGATGAAACGCCAAAAGTCATGTGGGCCCCGTTTGGGTAAGTGAGTACATCAACTTCTCGGGGTCGTAACTTTTGCATGCGATCTCTGTTTTAGGTGTGTTATAGCTCATTGGAAAGGTATTGTCGAGGAGATTCATTTTGGGGGCTCAATCATTCCTTTGGATATCATTGAGAACCTTGATCTCGAAAAACCTTCATTTGGGCCCTCAAAATGGCTCTAGAAGTTAAAAATTGCTAAAAATAGTAAATTGCCAAAATTGCCAGTAAACTATTTTGAGCCAGTCAGAAAAGGTGGGTGGCCACCAATATCTACCAGGATAAAATTTACCTTATCCATCTGTGGAAAGGTATATGAGGGAACTTCGTGCTCGATTGGATGCCATGGAGACAACACAGAGGCGAACACCTGTTACTAGAGATATCAGTGAGGCCGAAAGTGAGAATGAAGGAGCAGTCGAAGAAGAAGTTGTAGCCGAAGATGATATAGAGGATCGTCTATTTAAAGTTGTTGCCAGAATATGTGCCAGAGAAAAGCTGGACATCCCGATGTATGAAGGCAACTTGGATGTTGAGGAGCTTCTAGATTGGTTTAGAGCTCTGGATAAATACTTTGATTATGAGGATATCTAAGAAGATAAGAAAGTAAATCACGTTATCACTAGACTGAAAGGGCATGCACCACTGTGGTGGGATGAATTGTAGGTTGACAGGAATTGCAAGGAAAAACAAAGAATCAAAATCTGGGATAGGGTGGTCTCCAAGATGAAATCCAAATTCATACCCAGAGATTACCAAATCAATCTGTTCCAAAGAATGCAGAATTTGAGACAGAAAGGGATGACAGTGAAGGAATACACTGAAGAGTTTTAGAGACTTAACATCAAAGTTGTTCATCGCAAGAGTGACAATCCAGAATGTAGAAGATTCTTATCAGATTGCTTCAAAGGTAGAAGTGAAATTGGCCTGAAAGCAAGGTCAAAGGGGCAGAGGTAGAAGTCAGAGTAGAGGCAAAGAAGTTGCCCAGGATAGAGTACATAATCCCAAGGATGAAGAAAAGAAACCACATAACCACCCAGAAAGGGGAGGAAGCTCACAAGGAGGACAGTATGTCGATAGAAACACTTTTCCTCAAGCAAGAGGAAGAGGAAGAGGTAGAGGAGGTGTGTTAGGTAGCTAGAGAGGTAGTATTGGGGGCCCTCTAGGCCCCCACTACTACCTCTCTAGATACCTAACATGAACCTTCTAAGAAGCCCTCTTACATTTATTATATCTAACTACCCATTTATTATATCTAACTACCATAGTGGGCCTTATTTAATAATATAATGGACCTAGTCCACCTTACATTGAATGGCCTCAACTATTACCACTATGGGCCATCTGGGCCCCCACTACTACCTCTCTAGCTACCTAACAAAGTGAAATAAAAGGGTTTTTTCTATGGAAATATCGAAAACAAATCTTTTGAATGTCTCGATAGAAAAAGAGATAGAGGAGGTGAAGATCACATTTCAGAAGCGCAAAGGCGAAATGTTGAGGCAGAAGATGTAGAAGGTGGAAGGTCCTTGATGATGAAAATTCTCTTGAAGCCAGAGAAAGAGATGGAGAACCCAGTCCAAAGGAACAGTTTTTTTAGGACTTCTTACAAGAACAAAGATAGGGTATACAAGGTGATAGTTGATAGTGGAAGCATGGATAATCTAGTATCCACAGAGATGGTGGAAAAGATGGAATTGGAGACATATGCACATCCAAGCCCATACAAGGTTTTGTGGTTGAAAAGAGGACATCAGGTAACTGTCACTAAACAATGTTTAGTTGAATTTAAGATAGGGGGATACATATATGAGTTCTTATGTGATGTTATTCCCATGGATTTCTGTCATATTTTGTTGGGAAGACCATGGAAATATGATAGAAACATTATTCATGACGGAAGAAAGAACACATATACCTTGGAGAAGAATGGTAGGACGCATATGTTGCTGCCAATTGAAGACAAGAAGGAAAAAGAAGAAGCAAGCAATACTATACTTCTCATGACTGGGAAGGAATTTTTGGATGAAGTCAAGAAAGATGAAGAAATGCAGTTTGTTGTGGTGAGAAAACCTAGAGTCATCTTGACCAGTACTTCAATAGATGATCTACCTGAGGAGATTCAGAAACTGTTGGAGAATTCGTCGATATAGTAGTGGACGATTTACCTTGTTCGTTACCATCCTACAGGAGTATAATCCATCACCTCGACCTTATATCAAGGGTGATTTTACCAAACAAAGTAGCGTACAGACTGACACCGTAGGAGAATGAAGAGATTAAGAAGCAAGTCCAAGATTTGATGGACAAAGGGTTTATTGGAGAAAGCTTGAGTCCATGCACTGTGCCAACAGTGTTAAGTCCGAAGAAAGATGGTGGATGGAGAATGTGTATAGACTCGAGGGCTATAAACAAAATCACCATCAAGTATAGATTTCCTTTACCCAGGATGGATGACTTGATGGATTGCTTGAGTGGGGAAAAGTTTTTTTCAAAAATTGATTTGAAAAGCGGATATCATCAGATTAGAATGAGGGAAGGTGATGAATGGAAGACAACATTCAAGACGAATGAAGGGTTGTATGAATGGCTTGTCATGCCATTTGGCTTGATAAATGCGCCAAGTACTTTCATGAGATTGTTGAACGAAGTCTTGAAAGATTTCATTGGAAAATTTGTAATTGTGTATCTTGATGATATACTGGTCTTCAATGAGACTGAGGAAGAACATTTGAGACATTTAGCTTCAGTAATGAGGAGGTTGCAGCAAGAGAAGTTGCTGATAAATCTGAAGAAGTCATCTTTCATGAAGACGGAGCTTATTTATTTAGGTTTTGTGATCTCTTCGAATGAATTGAAGATGGATCCTAAGAAGGTAAAATCAATCAAAGAATGGTCATCGCCAAGGAATATCTTTGAAGTTAGAAGTTTCCATGGACTAGCCAGTTTTTACAAAAAATTCATCAGGAATTTTAATGGAATTTGTGCATCAATGATGGACACAGTCAAGAAGAGACATAAATCTTTTCATTGGACAAAGGAAGCGGAGAAAAGTTTCAAGTTGTTAAATGAGAAGATAATTGAATAGCCAATTCTAGTTTTACCAAATTTCAGTAAAACATTTCAAGTGAGATGTGACACAAGTGGATTCGGGATTGGAGAAGCCTTAAGTCAAGACAATAGACCAGTTTCCTACTTTAGTGAGAAGTTGAACGATACCAAGATGAAATATTCCACGTATGATAAGGAGTTTTATGCAATCATACAAGCACTGAAGAAATGGAGGCACTACCTGGTTCCAAAGGAGTTCGTTTTGTATAGCGACAACCAGGCCTTACAGTTTATAACAAGACAGGAAAAAGTGAACCCAAAACATGCAAAATGGGTTGAATTTATGCAAAACTTTACTTTTGTTATAAAGCACATTTCTGGAAATGCTAACAAGTTTGTTGATGCATTGAGCAAGAAATGTTTGAATCTGTAGGAGTCTCATGTGAAGACCTTAGGTTTTTATAGCCTTAAGGAAATGTACAGAGATGATTCAGATTTCAAGGATGCTTATGAAGCATGCGAGAATCCTTTTCTAAGAGATAGAAGCCAATGGATTGAATATTTAATTAAGGATGGACTGTTGTTTAAAGGAAATCAGTTGTGTATCCTGAAGAGTTCTATGAGAGAAAACCTTTTGAAGGAAAACATAGTGGGGGATTGGCTGGACACTTTGGCCATGATAAAATATTTGCGCAACTGAACAGTTTGTATTATTGGCCAGGGATGAGGACAGATGTCAATAAATTTGTCAACAGATGTAGAATATGCGAGCACATAAAGGGGAAAAGACAAAATACAGGGTTGTATCAACTATTTCCAATACCAGAGAGGTCGTGGGACGTGGTAAGCATGGATTTTGTGTTAGGACTACCAAGGACACAGAGGGGTTGTGATTCCATATTTGTGGTAGTCACCAAATTCTCAAAAATGGCACATTTCATTCCATGTCAGAAAACCAGTGATGCAACACACATTGCAAATCTGTTTTTCAAAGAATTTGTTCGACTTCATGATTTACCCAAGAGTATTGTTTCAGAAAGAGATACCAAATTTGTTGGTCATTTCTGGAGGACATTATGGAAGAAGCTGGGAACGAATTTATCTTTTATCTCAGCATATCACCCTCAAAAGGATGGATAGACTGAGGTAGTAAATTGAAGTTTGGGGGACTTACTGATGAGTTTAGTAACTGAACATCATAGTCAGTGGGATCAGATTCTGCTGCAAGTGGAATTTGCATATAATGACTCACCTAACCGAAGCACAGGATAGAGCCCATTCTAGATAATGTATGGAATGCATCCAAGAGGAGTATCTAAGTTGAGAGACTTGGAGCAGAATGAGTTCAAGAGTGTTGGAGCGGAATATTTTGCAGCAAAGATGCAGGAGCTCCATAGTAAGATTAAAGAGCGGTTGCAGAGTTCTAACCAGGGATACAAGCGCAGAGAAGATCAACAAAGGAGAGAGCTTCAATTCGAAGTGGGATATTTGGTCTTAGCACATCTAAGAAAAGAAAGGTTCCCAAGGGGAACATATAACAAGCTGAAGATGAAAAAGATAGGGTCGTGTAAAATCTTGCAGAAATTTGAGGCAAATGCTTATGAGATAGAATTTCCAGATGATTTAGGTATATCACCCATATTCAACGTAGCAGATTTGTACCCTTATAGAGAAGATGAAGTGACAGGAGAAGAGAATCAAAAGGAATTTCAGTGGCTCAAGCAGATGCCTGTAGCTGAAAAGTCGTAGATGCAAAAGATCGTTGATCAAAGAGTTGGTAAGAAAACCTAGAGGAAGACATATTTTTAATATATGATAAAATGGAAGGGACACCCGATTGAGGATGCCAGTTGGGAAAGTGAAGCAGGTATCCAGAAACATGGACAGATGATGCAGGAGCTCATGGACAAGAGTCCATGAATTGTTTAGCCAGAGGAGTATGATGTAGGAGCATCGCCAGCAAGTACAAGTGGAGGACAGATGGATATACACCAGCGTCCATTTTCAAGATGTTTTGAATTTCAAAAGGATGGCACATTAATGTAATATCTGAAATGATGTAATTGATCTTAAATTTTTTGGGGATTGTAATGCAGATCTTGAGTGTTTCTCTCATCTGTCAGTTGGAGGCATTTAATGTAATAAATGTAAAGTAGGTAGAAATCTTTAATTCGATAAGATAGCTTAGAGTAGTAGAAGGGAAAACTCAAGAAAGCTCCCTCGTATGTATTGTATGATGATTCTCAATTGTAAGAGTAGTAGTTGTAGAGCAAGAGAGCATAGGAGAGCAGAGAAGAACACAGATTGTAGAAGTTGTTTGAGCAGATAGTTGTTGCTATAGAAACCATGTACAGAAGCACTTGAATTAATATAAGAAGGATTTAATCCAATTTCAGGGTGTTGTTATGGTTATTGTTTGCATCTATTGAATGGTATGTTTACAGTTTGCTTATATTCTATGTTATGCATTTGTTTCAATGCTTTATGTTTATGATTTCATGTTGAATGTATGAAGTCTGTGAGAGGGAGAGTATAAGTTTCAATTTCTCCTCATTCTGAGAATTCCTGCAAGGAGTGCAGTGAAGGTCCACAAGGAGTGCATTGACAAGATTCTGAGTTTTACTTCAGAAAATCTCGGGAGAGAAAGAGTTGTTCTTATACCAACAAAAGTGCAACTATAGCACAAAGTCATGCAACGTGTGCGCAGGCCAGGTTGAAGTCTAAAACTTTTCCAACCCAAGGAAGTGGTTGAAGAACTTTTATCACAAGGAGTGTGCAGAGTTGGAAGGTATCAGATAATCAAAGATTATCATGAAGGCTGCAAGGAGTGTGTGCAAGAATTCCTTAGAATCCTTGAGTTCGCAGTGAGAATCAAGATCAAGAAGGATAGAGACTTAGAAAAGTCCAAAGGAAAGATGAGGGCTGAATTCACCTCGCAGAAGCCAAGCTCAGGAGGGTTGACGCCAATTGTTTGGCCAGGAAACATCGAGAGCCTGAACGGACAATTGAAATTCTCGGAGGGAGAAGCGTCAAATTTCTATGGACCGTCAGATTTAGTAGATCTGCATGAAGGATAAGGTCGAGTTTCTTTCAAAACTCACAAGCTCAGGAGAGATAGCAGTTGTTAGAACCAGAGGAGTGTGAGCCGTTGATTGGGAACTCCGAAATATCAACATTTTGAGAGCCGGGAGAGTGGAGGAACTTGCTACCCAGAAGTCGCGAGTCGTGAAATATTAATAAGAAAAGGAAGGATCCGGACCATTGGATCGTGGAGGAATAGGGACCGTCGATCTAGCATAAGCAGTCATCGTGGGTTCATATATCAGGAAAAGGGAGCAAAGTCACATCGCGAGTTCCCAACACGTGAAATCCCAACGTGCTCGAAGGTTGGCCCCCTGGTCACAGTCGAGGGTCACATTAGTGAAGGACTTAAAGGAAGAGCTAGGAACCGTTAACCCATTTCGAGGTTTCGAGAATCGAAGGAGTCGGTGTGGCTCGCAACGAAAGTCCCGAAATCGTGAAACCCAACACTCCTTTTAGGTTTAAGTCTGTGGCCACGCTAGTGATCACGTGGAGTGTAGGCTCGTGTCTAGTGCATGTTCGCGCGAGCGGAGCATATAAAAGGAGACCTGTGGTTATATGTGTGAAGGGTTCTAGCGGGGACCAAGGAGCCATTTCGGCTCAGGAATTTGAATATCCAAAGTCTAAGAGGTCAAGCAGACCTTGTTGAGGCGAGGGTCTGAGCCATACGCTCTTTGGCCCATTGTTTCTTGCGTACTCCTTCAGAAACTAGGTTTTTTGAACTTTCAAAACATTCGTCATCAAGATCTCAGACTTACGAAAAACTTTGATGCATCCATGAGATCCTCCAGACTCTGTCTCTCTCTCAGAATAGATCTTCAATACATGCTCAAGAGATATTTTGCAAGAGACCCCTTGCCTCTTATTTATACTCTCCAAGTAGCTTCCTTAGAAGCATCTGTTAGGTCACTTTGTCCACATAGTCACATATGTCCAACTTTGCCCAATTTTCCACTTGTCCATATATCCAATAGCCACTTAACCCATTTTCCTCTTTTTAGGGTTAACCACTTTCCATAATTAGAAAGTTCTCCATTTACTTTATTATTTAAATAATCTTCCTTGATTTTTTCACTTCACATTAATATTTAAATAATCCTTCTTGATTTTGTCACTTCACTTTATTATTTAAATAATCCTCCTTCTTTGCAAGAACTTTGACTTCTTTGACCTTTTGGGGCTTCAAGCCAACAAGTGAGGGTCCTTCAGCTTCATAAGGCCATAACTCTCAAACCGTGAGGAGTTATGTGGCATTCCACATATCACCATAAATGGCATGACAAGCACTATCCATCTAGGATAGTTTCACTGAAAAATTCATTGATCTTAATCTCATTATTCCACTATTAAGCATGGGTTATCTACCCATACTTATAGGATAACTCAATCACAAAGTGTCTTCTCATGAAGGCTTTCATCATAAGGGGAACACTTTGGAGTTAATCCATTTGTACTCCTTATCAAGACAATAATGAGTCATCTTTACATCAATCCAACTATGCATCATATATCAATGAAACCACATCGATGCATTATGTGTCAATGACAGCTCATTGATCCATCTTTATCTATGCATCATATGACTATGATTCCACTTGACATCATTCCATTATCATCAAGGATAACACATATTACATTAGTATTCTATGACAAGACATGTGTTCCTTTGACATCAATCCTTTGACTTCAAACCTTTGACATCAATCATCAATCAATCAATCAGTCAATCCTTTGACATTAACCCTTTGATATCAATAATTTGACATCAATTAAAACATGATCCAACAATCTTCCCCTTTGGCATTGATGGCAATACCAACATTGATGTCAACACCAATTATTGATGGCAACATGTAGACAAGGCATTTCTCTACATCAATAGTCATCTCAATCACATCAATGTGACTATCTCTCCCCCTTTGACATCAATGGGAAAGGGTAGTTCTCTCCTCGAGTCTGCTCCCCCTATATGAAATCTCCTTGGGGTTGCTCCCCCTGCCTGAATTCCTTTGATATTCCTCTCAATAATATATCCCCTTTTTAACAAGGTATATCACTCTGATGTAATGTTGAAGATATATAGCTCATGCTTCCCCTGGAACTATGCCTACATCTCTGTGACCAACGCTCCCCTTGGAACCATGCCTCTGTCCTCTACATATGATAAATCTCTCCTCCTAGAATCATGGGAAGAAGAATGAATCCCCCTATGGGTATGTCTCCCCCTATCTTCTCTACAAGATGAACAATATGCTAACACTGCAATATGTTTCCGCTACAAATGCTACTGCTCAACCGAAACATAGATCAACCTCCCTTTCTATGACGATCCTTGGACCTGTCCATGCATCAAACTCATACCATACCATACATCATGAAGAAAAAGATATGTCAATCAATGAAAAAGAGAATCATGAGCAAAACATCAACCAAGTACATCATGTACCAAATTGTGTGCCAACCGTGCACAACACCCATGTACATCAATACCATAGAATAAGCTATATGATATCATAAATGGAGTGTATCAACCATATTCTTCTACAAACATGCCAACCATGTGCCACAAATAAGTTTCATATCACTTATGATATGCCTCCATCATGAACCAAGTGCCATAACCATGTATCTCAATCAAACAAGCATTGAAACAAGTGTCTCAACTATATCAATCCATACATCAACAAGTGTACCAAATATGTATCGCTACTTGTACCAAGAAAGTGCATCACCCATGCATCAATACCACATCAAGATGTGTCCTCATATATGATTGTCATATCGACCATAGACCATGTGCCAATCATACTGCTAGTAGGTTCCTCTAACAATGTACCAAATGTGTACCAAACATGCATCAACTATAGATCAAACTATGACTCATCAATGGTGTACAACATGATCACTTCATCAACTCATCAACTACATGTCCCAATATGTAGCTCATCCATATGCCAAATGAATGCACCAAGATATCCAACAATATGATTCCAATAATACATCATAAGATATATCAATGAAACTCAAATATGTACCATCCATGTACCCCAATAGATCAGTATCAGCCTCCATTCACTACAGCAAATACTAAGCATCCAATAATACATGTACTAGAAGTGTGCCTCAATAGATTAATGACATATCTAGCTAGCGTCATCATGATAAATATCATAACCAAAGTGCCATAAGTTCACTGTCACAACCAACATTGTTCTTCAACAGAAAAATGTCTCAATCCACACTCTAGGGTTAGTATCATGCATCCAAGATAGTCTTTCAATACTCAACCATATGTCACCATCATACATACATCAATTATGTATGCCAACACATAATCATGAAAACCTGCAGCAAACAATGTTAGACCCTGCAACAAAGAGTTATACCATCACATCCAGTTGCAACCCATGTGCATAGCCCTTTTCCCAAGGCTTTTACCACATATACGCGACATGTTGCACAGACAACTCGGGTATGTACGCAACCTATTCATAGGTCATCCTGTGTATGTACATGACTGTTACCACTGTAACCCGTGTATGCTTCTGAAGATGACACACTTGAGCTTCCCTTAAAGCTTCCATTCTGCTCTGATTGTTTAGTCTTCTTCACCCACTTATGAAGGTGTCCCTTCATCTTAGAACTTGAGCTCTGAGCTTCCATCTTTTCAAAAATGTCTTCCTTCCTAACTTCATGTCTTCTTCTATTCATGTTATATGAAGTCCTCATCATGGACTTTCTTCTTGTGTTCCAACAATCCTGGGATTTGTGACCAAATCTACTATAGCTATAGCATCTCATGATGTGACAATGAACAACAATGTGTCCTACTTGATTACATCTCCAACACCTTAGGGTGTTATGAAATCTTCCATTGTCTCTCCTTGCATAAAATTTGCATTCCAAAGCTTTGTGACCATATTCATTACATGAGTAACATTGACCATGAAAAACATTTTCATACCTTTGCTTTGGTGTCCATCTTGAAGGTGTGTCTCTTCTTTGAGGTGTAAATATTGTTTCTTGATGTCTTTCTTGCTTTGTTATTTTGAAACTTTCCTTGCCTTGTGTAGATGGTTGACTTGCAATATTATTTGCATCCTTTGAGAGTGAGGGACTTACCTCATGCTTCTTTGAGGTGCTAGCTTCAACATGTGTAGCTTCTTTATTGTATCCAAGACCTAATTTTTCATTTGGTGATCTTTGACTATCCAAGATATCATTCAAGATGGTTGAGTTATTCAGGAATTTGTTTGACTTCTCTACTTTCTTTCTAAGATCAACAAATTTAGCTTCCAACTTATGACATGACTCTTCATTTTCATTTATTTGATTCCTCAATATTTCCTCTACCCTTTTAGATTCTTCAATTTGGGTCTTGAAATGGACAATAATTTCAAAACTTTTTCTAAACTCATCATCTACCATCTTATTTTCTTCTATTTCATTCTTTAGTCTTTTGATCTCTTCTTCTTGTTCTTGTAATTGAGTTTTTTTTATTTCTTCTTGTTCCTTGAGCATTTCCTTCAATTTCAAGATATGCCTTTGATTATTTTTAAGAAAATTTTTGGTGTTGTCGAAAAGATAGCTATAGTCTATATAGTAATGGTCAGATTTGTATTCATATAGACCCCACTCAATTTTCTTTTTAAGCTCTGATAGTTCTTCTTCTACTTCTTCCATGGGATAACTATCATTTGATTCTATAAAAACTATCTCTAGATTTTATTCTTCCCTTGTAGAGAAATATTCAACATCGTCACATTTTGAAATATTGCAATCGGGGTTTTTTTTAGATTCTTTAACTTCATTGATCTTGATGGAATTGTCTTCAAGGTATTCCTTTTTGCCAACATCGTCACATTTAGAATCATTGCAAATAGAGGATTTTGGAGATTCTTTACCTTCATTGTTCTTGATGGAGTTGTCTTTGGTGTCTTCCTTCTTGCTTTGGTATGTCTCCTCTAGCTTTAGCCATATATCCTTGGTTGAAGTGCATTGTCCCATGCTCTCTTTGATAGAACTTGAGAGTCCACTAAGAATGGTCTTGAGAGCCAATGCATCATTCTTCTTTCCTTCCCTTTGAGTGGCAAACTTTGACTTGTTCTTCAAAGGAACTGATCCACCAATGGTTGATTTCCAAATACCTGCTCCCATTTCCTTCAAATGCACTCTCATTTCTATTCTCCATGTAGAATAATTTTCCTCATCAAGGATTGTAACTTCATCATCCATTTGTGAGTCCATGGATCTTCTCCAAGCTTGTTAAGACTTATAGTGAAGGCCCTCTCTGATACCAATTGTTAGACACACCGACCACACTTAGAGGGGGGAGGGGTGAATGAGTGTGCGGCTCTTTTCAAAACTTCCCCTTCACAAAACTCCTTAGTTAGCAATTACCATTTACTCATTGCTTATTGCTTTCATTTATAACCAATTAGATGTGAGCATACATCAGTAACATATACCAACAACATATATCATCAATAAGTCATCATCACAAGGAACATAAAGAACACAAGATGTATGTACAATTTTCCTTTTATTACGGACTACAATCATTGGGTTATGAGCAACAACTGAATAGAGTATAACTCTACAAGAGCACCAACTCTATAATGCAAGACTCAGCTTACACAACTCAACACCAACTGAGAAGAAGAATCAATCCTCAACAGATACCAATCTGTCAACTGGTACGCAACCTGTCAGTGGTGCAACACACGTATGTACGCGCCCTACCACTAGTACAACTCACGTATGTACGCGGCCTATTTGTACTACAGCCTGCGTATCACTTCTGAGTTACTTAGGGTTTTTCTCTTCAAGCAAACTCAGATACTCTGCGGCCTTCGGTCACATTCACTTATGTATTTCACTATCCAATCTGAACCATAACCAATTACAACACATTCAAGCTCTTCAACAACTTACTCATGCTCCTCAACCATACAATATGAATGCTATTCAATCATGTATAAGAAACCAGTATACTATGGTAATCATATCAATACTGAACCATGAGAGTGTTGGTCACTCCATCAACCAATACAAATCAAATCACAACAGCCAAACCAAGAATGCCTTAAGCATTCATCATACAATATGCAAGAGTATCCATCAAGATAATCATATAACCATACCAGTGTTTCTATGGCATATCTGAGCCCATAGAGTGCAAATCTGGAACTTGCTTCAGCCTTCAAGAACCTAATCATCAACTCACATTCAAGTCTTCATGACTTCTTCACTGTACGCGCTTTGCCCTCCTTCAACATGTGTATGTACGCCCTCTGTCTCACTACAGCCCACGTATGTACGCTCTTTGGCCCACTGTTCCTCTTGTACTCCTTCAAAAACTAGGGTTTTTGAACTTCCGAAACTTTCTCCATCAAGATATCAAAGTTACAAAAACTTTGATGCGTTCATGAGATCCTCCAAACTCTCTCTCTCTCTCAGAATAGATCTTCAATACATGCTCAAGAGATATTTTGCAAGAGACCCCTTGCCTCTTATTTATACTCTCCAAGTAGCTTTCTTAGAAGCATCTTCTAGGTCACTTTGTGCACATAGCCACTTTGTCCACATAATCACATATGTCCAACTTTGCCCAATTTTCCACTTGTCCATATATCCAATAGCCACTTGACCACTTAACCCATTTCCTCTTTTTAGGGTTAACCACTTTCCATAATTAGAAAGTTCTCCATTTACTTTATTATTTAAATAATCTTCCTTGATTTTGTCACTTCACATTAATATTTAAATAATCCTTCTTGATTTTGTCACTTCACTTTATTATTTAAACAAACCTCCTTCTTTGCAAGCACTTTGACATCTTTGACCTTCTGGGGCTTCAAGCCAACATGTGAGGGTCCTTCAACTTCGTAAGGTCATAACTCTCAAACCGTGAGGAGTTATGTGGCGTTCCACATACCACCAGAAATGGCATGACAAGCATTAACCATCTAGGATAGTTTCACTAACAAATTCACTGATCTTCATCTCATTATTCCACTATTAATCATGGGTTCTCTAACCATACTTCTAGGATAACTCAATCGCAAAGCGTCTTCCCGTGAGGGATTTCACCATAAGGGAACCACTTTGGAGTTCATCCATTTGTAGTCCTTATCAAGACAATAATGAGTCATATTTACATCAATCCAACTATGCATCATATATAAATGAAACCACATCAATGCATTATATATCAATGACAGTTCATTGATCCATCTTTATTTATGCATCATATGACTATGATTCCACTTGACATCATTCATCAATCAATCAATCACTCAATCATTTGATATTAACCCTTTGATATCAATCATTTGACATCAATGACAACATGATCCAACGGTCTCTTCTTCGGGATCTTCGACAAACTATCCCGGACACAGGGACTCTGGGTAAGGACACTGCGGAGGACCAAAGGAAAGAACGGAGACCCTACCTCACCTCCGGATAATTCCAACTTTCTCAGGTTTCTTAAGTTTTTATGTCTCCACACAGTTTAGTTTACAGGGTTCTCGCCCTGCGTGGCACCTTAGCTCTAGGACTAGCATAATTTTTGCTTATTATAGTTTTTAAATTCTGCATAGACATTTGGAAACTTAACAGCCATGTGGCAGCATTGATTTCCCACCAGGGTGACACTGCCACAACCTCTCAAAATACTAGGACATCTGTAACTTTTACTTTTAGCAGGATCTAATATATTTTCCGAACTTACAAAAACAAAACAATTTGTACACATAAATAAAAGCAATTATACTCATGTAGCATTATAATAATTGATTTAAAATGTAACTTGGGAAAGGTGTTGTTTATCCATTAATTAAAATTTCATATTAATTAAAATTATTTTAAGTATAAAATTTATTATTGATTTTGTAATAAACTTTTAAAGTGTAGTTATAGAGTAATGAAATTGTATTTTTCACATATTACAATTGCAATTTAAAAATTAGAAAAAAAATATGTTACCCTAAATTTTTTATGTTTTAATTATTTTTTATTTTTTATGACCAATTTTACCTTTACCGAAATTCAGTTAAGAATGGTCTTATAAAATTATTCTTCATTTTGTAATAAACTTTTAAATTGCAGTTATAGAGTAATGAAATTGTATTTTTCACATATTACAATTGCAATTAGAAAAAACATTATGGCGTACCCTAAATTTTTTATGTTCTAAATTTTTTTATATTTTTTTATGATTAATTTTACTTCTACCAAAATTTAGTTAAGAATGGTTGGAACCTCAAATTTGAGTCGTTGATTTTAACTCTCAGTAAAATAGTAAATACCAAATAATTAGTAAATATATTAAATATATTATAATTTTTCAATTTTTTTTTTAAGAGATCGAAAGTCTACGAGTAATGTGATAAGAGTTAATAATATACAATTTACTATGTAGTATTGAATGTCTTAGCAAATTGTATAAATATTTCATATTTTTTAAGTTCATAGTTTTATTAAGTATCTCATATTTATGGGTATTATAGTTTACCATAATCAGAATCAACTTATTTTTATGTTCAATTATTTTTTTCAACATTTTTGTTTCTATAAGGTTAATTGTTTCAATTTGTGATTTATTTTTAATGTGACTTTTCATCTTTATGTTCTTTAATACCAAAAAAGATATGACCTTATGAAAAGAAAAATAAATAAATAAGAAACTTGTGCACCTTATTCACATTAGGGTTTGAATAGTAACAAACAAAGTTACCCTAGGTCACAGCTAAAACCACATTCTACTAAATAATATTGAATGCTGCAGTAAGTAGTATATATACAATTAGATATATTCCAGTAACAACCTACTAAATAACATTGAATGCTGTAGCAAGCTGTATATATACAGTCGGATATATTCCAGCGTATATACCAAGATAATGCGAGGGTGTATGTGTGATAAGAGGGGAAAAGGATTAAGATGGCAACTTTTTTAAATGGGGAAAGAAAACAATCGCTTGTGAGGGCCGCCCATAGAAAGTGCCTTACATATGTACTTTCATATTGACAGTGACAATAAAATTGCAGTGCTGTAAAAGAAAAGAACGCCTGGGCTGTGGCCCTCACACTACAACGATTGTCATTTCAGTTCGAAACAGCTGTTGTTTACCTAACTGGCTTGCCCCTTTTTCTTCACCTATGCGTTCACTGAACTCATTTCAATTTTTCCACGTAACACAACTCGGCCGTGACTCGTGTACTGCAACTCTTGAGAGAAGTTAATCTGGTCCAAGAAGAAGCGTCATCGTACGCGTAAAAACCGCGTGAGAGTCTGATACTTCACGTCACAAACGCCCCAGTCTCCCACATTTAAGACAAGGATCACGCTGTATCTTTTCCATTCTTCCAGTCTTTAGTATTTTAAAACGCCACGCCAGATAGCAAATCCAGCCAGCCCACCTGCCTGCACATTTCATTCAGATTCCCATCTGCTTATATTTATTCGTTGCTCTCCATAAATCCACCATTGCTGTGAACCTTGAGAGAATAAGTAGAACGCCTATCGAACTTTTGTTCCAGCGGGGAGCAGATAAAGTAGAGATGTTGAATATAAAGGATCGACATCTTTGGAGAAGGCGGTTTCACAATACGGCGAGATTGGTGATTGTGATGATGAGAAGGGGATTTGCAGCGAATCGATTGCAAAAGATGATGAGAAGAATCCATGAT
>JASDQU010250745.1:0-16228 GCA_032191745.1 Picea mariana
TCCTGCATCACCTTAATTACATATTTAAAGTAACCTTTCTTTCATATTACATCAAACCTCGGTGCTCACTATAAAGCTTGATATATGGGTCCTTGATTTTCATCTCTCATGTTTGTGCTAGAATTGCCTCCAAACTAGGTGACAACTTGATATATGGGTCCTTGATTTGCACCTCTCATGTTTTTGTTATAATTGGCTCCAAACTGGGTGATGATATTGATCCCAATGTATGCACAACCTACTATATTTTGACCATGGATATAAAGCTCACAATTCACCATATTATCACTACTCTATCTCATATGTATTGTTCCTCCCATTTATTAATCAATTGTACACAATCATGTGTATTATGTATTGTCTTTTGGTAGTATCCACATCAAGGATGGTGAGGATATAAGTAATTCCTTTCAATATACCCCACTTCATTATAATTATAAAATCATGGTGGGACATGATTCACTTAATTCCATAGGGTCCTATTACCCTAATTCTAATTATGTCCCCCATCCACTCCAATGGTTAAATCCATTATGGACAAGTTCTTCTCAAACCTTTCCATTAGTGTAGATATTTCACAAAAATCCTTTTTATTGTTAATGTTTACCTAATATAAGTTTCAATTCACAATGATACAATATTAATAAATTTTTATAGCAATAAGAAATGGTGGATATCGTACCTATTGTTTTAGAATATCTCATGAATCCCAACATCCAAATTTCCTACAAATGGGTGAGCCACAACAATAGTATATCTTGGAACCATGGGGAAATTGATCTATATATGACCTTTTATATTATACATTGTACACCATACTTCCTATATGACCTTTTATATTATACATTGTACACCATACTTCCTTCCTACTATTGTACATTACTTTTCTTAATTTTTATTAGAAAATAACATTAACTTGTATTAAAATTGATCCAAAATTTTCTCAGAAAATGATATTAACTTGTATTAAAATTGATCCAATCCTCGGGACAACCCTAGAATGGATGATTCAATGAGTCTCTTAATGGACTCAAGCCACATTGAAAATTCTAATATTTTTTTCATGTGATTAGTTTTTATTATAACAATGCTAAGGTAACAAGCCATCGATAATCCACTCCTTATCCTGGACCTCCTCAATCATGAATAATTGGCTCATTACATCTTGGAAGCACTGGTCATAATCTCTTATAGTTTATTTGATCTTTTGTTTAATATCTTTTAATCAACAATACTTTATTTCTCATACTTCATTTGTGAAATTTTAATGTCATGTTTGTTGTTCAATTTCAACATTCTTTGCATCCACCATTGTCAATATTTTGAGCAACTTGAGCTTCCAAATCCTCCATCAAGTCCTTTCACCTCCCATGTTGGGGTTACACTTCCATATAAATCAGGCTTGAGAGAATACCATCTTCCACCATTACCATATTCAATTGCACATGCATTTACTCAATCAATCTTATGTGTGGTCCTTGCTTAAAATATCCTTTCACCTCCCATGTTGGGGTTACACTTCCATATAAATGAGGCTTGAGAGAATACCTTGTTCCACCATTACCATCTTCAGCTGCACATGCATTTACTCAATCGATCTTATGTGTGGTCCTTACTTAAAATATTCTAGTACTTTATTCAAATATTGATCACATTCCACCATGAATTAGAAAGCATAACATTCAACGAAGACTTTTAACCAAAATTGAATCACTCGGGGTCAAATTATGGTCATACAATGAGATATGTAACAAATTATTATAGTCCACCCAATTCTTAGCTATGAAAAAAACGATAATATTGCTTCTCTACAAATATTTCCAACTATTCATGTATATTTGCTTGAAAATTTTCCCAAAAAGTCTCATGTAAACACACAAACAAGTTCTTATACTTATATATTGCTAAAACCTCACCTACATATGAACTTTCTTGGAACACATACCCATGTACCTACACTTCCAAATAATATTGAGGCTCATCTTTTGCTGGCCTCCACTACATCTCTTCCACTCTACATTTGCAAAGGTCATGACAACCAAAACCATGTTGATGGCTTGTTTATAGATCCAAGGTCCAAAAATTGTGTAAAAAAAAGGTCCACAATAGTATAGTATAGAGATGTATCCAACCTTTCAAAGAAAGGAGGTCTCACACGAGCCATGTTTGATATTTTCCAAGTAATTAATGTGTAGAGTAATGTAACATAGTGGGAATGTACAATCCATTTTTTAGCATTTAATCAAATGCATCTAAGCAAACAAAAAAACATGTATGCACAAATATCACAAAAATTTAAACATCATCAAGATACACCATAAAAAAGTAAAAATGAGTAGCCTCGTAATGCAGTCCCATTATATTAAGTAAAGTATGGATTACATATAGGGATTATGCCTTTTACATTACTAGAGTTCAAAAGTCTCATAGTCGGGAAAACCTACACATCTTATAGTATGGAAAACTATCTTTGTAGGGATATGGTCGTTCTTATTTCTCCACGACTTCAGCTCATACATGCACTAGATATCGAAGTGCTATTGTTGAGCATGTCGGACTGCCTCTAAAGGTCAATGCTTATGTTTTTAATTTTAAATACTTGTGATGAAATATGATACATAATGAATATACCATTTTCGGCTTAACTCAAAGCATTTTCCTTTTTTTCAGGATCTTGAATTTGTCCAGTTTCATCCTATAGGAATATATGGTGCAGGTTGTCGCATCAATGAAGGCATTGACTTCCTCATTGGATTACATTTGTTTGCATACTTCATTGTCATTAAATGAAGGATGATGGCCCATGAAATAAATAGCATATTAGTTATATATTATAGAACTTCATAGCATGCTTCTGATTGAATTAGTAATGTGAATTTAGACAATGCAAGGCATAACCAAATTTCTTCTCAGGCAAAATATTCTTCTTAAGTAGGTTATAGAAAATGGAAATGCATCTATGTATTCTTTTATCTATTTTAATACAAGATAAGCATGGTGAACTACTTGGAGTTTCTTTGTGCTTTTTGAGATAACTTTTCATGCACATGTTGGGAACTTTCTCTTGACTGACTTTCTTGTTCATGGATGAGAATTAGACCCACGAAAACTAGGTGTAATCTTCTAGACAAATTTAGCATGCTTTAAGGGTTTTTGAGGTGATGTTTCATGGCACATATTACAGGTCTTGAGATATTATTGGATAAGTTTTTGGATGGTTCCTCTCTCATCTACAAGAGAAGGAAAATTCAAAGCGATAGGGGGATTAATTGTTTTTGAGGCCTCCCACTTCTTGCACTTGCACTTCAATATTCCACATTCTACTCCCTCTCAAGTGAGATTGGACACTTGGTATGAATGATATTATTCAACAGTATACAACCCACCCACTGTAATTTAAAAAAAATCCATTATTTTCCAATATATATACCTTGGACTCCATTTGACGTTCCCTCCCCCCGTTTCAGGTGTATGCTAGTATTACTACATGACCATTACCTAGATTTTGAACCTTTTGGACATTGTTGCAACTCTCGCTCCAATACTAGCACAATCAAATTGGTTGATTGTAACATATATGGGTTCTACCTATGTTCCCATGTCTCAATAACTTTATAAGAAAACATGTATTAGGCCCATGAATTCTCTCCTAACCTTGGCATTATAGAAATAAGGGTTATATTTGATCAATAAATGTTCCTTTGCTTTGTAGGCCGACTGATCGACATAGCCTCAAAATATCTATATTCAAGTGTAAATACACGTTCCTTTCAAAGATAAAGGTTGGAGCTTGGCGAATCTTCGTATTCGGTGGTATGACCTCGAAGGAACAATCCAACCTGGGTGCCTTCATATGGAGGGAGCCCAAAAAAATCAATGCAATGAGTTCACAAGCGCAAAAGCGTTCCTTTATATGTTTGATTTATTGATACCACATACCACCATGAACAGGCTCGTAAATGAACATGCTCGTAAATAAACAGGTTCATTTCTCTGGTGCATATGGTCAAGCTATATTCAATTTTTTTTTTAAACCTATAGAAGGCGTGGCAATAGCAACGCACGTTCGTCGCAAGCCATTGATGAGTTTTTACTCTACCAAATTTTTTCGTCTCTATTGCCATGATTTTTCATCAAACCTTTCCAAGTTTTTTCGTCGCAGGTATGGCATTTGCGTCATAAGGTATTGGTGCGTTTTTACTCTAACAAGATGTTCCGTCGCTATTGCGATGATTTTACATCGCAACGTGCGATGCTTTTTCATCATAAGTATGGCATCTATGCCGTAAGGTGTTGGTGTGTTTTTACTCTCACAAGATGTTGTGTCGCTATTGCAACGATTTTTCGTCGCAACGTGCGATGCTTTTTCATCGTAAGTATGGAATCTGCATCGTAAGGTGTTGGTGAAGTTTGTTCTTTAGCATGCTTTTTCATCGCTATTGCGACGATGTTTTGTCACTATTGCCATGATTATTAAGGTAAACCTATATTTAAGATGATGACACGTGGCGGCCTTATGTCATCACTATTTTGACGAATACCTGGTGCGTGGATATAGCGATGAAAAAATTTCCACGAAAAATAGTCTTTTCTTTTGTGGAAAGTGCAATGAATATGTGTGGCAATAGCAACGAAAAAATGTGGCAAATTTGGTCATATGTAGTACAAGTCACCTTCCACAACCAACTTAGATAATTCATCCCTGATTGTGATTTCCAGATCATATTCAAGGGCGAGTAACTCAACTACACTATTGCTTTCAATTCCCATGAATCCAGCATAGTTCCATAAGATTTCTCCTTGCTCATCGTGGATGACTCCTCCATAGCCAACAAAGTCGCAGTTCAAATTTGACACTCCATTAATGTGGATCTAAGGAATCCAACTTGGGGTGTAGACCAATTTTAAGGGATTGAAGCGCAATACATCCTAATTGGGAGGGGAGGGGGTTGACTAGGTGGAGTGAGGTTCCAAACATTCAAGATTAATCCTTCCCTTTCATCATATTTCTAATCATCATCATACTATGTCTTGATCAACAAATTCTCCATGATATTAGTTTTGATTTTTCCCCAGACAACATCTATGCTCTTCTCAGTGTCTTTGAAAATTCTCCTATTACATTCTTTCTAGGTTTCCCAAAGTAAGAAAACAAGCAACAATTGCCAAATCCAATTGGGAATTTGATTGGTAAAGGCCTCTTTGAATGATTTTTCAATGGTTATTCTCACATTGCCACAATTGAGATCATATTTTCTGAATAGGGTTGCTCCTATGTCCCATAGATTTAGAGTGAAGGGGAAACTATTGAGGAGGTGATCACTAGATTCTTCATCCTGTCATCATAGGAGAGAGTAATATGGTCCAAAAAGTCCTCGTTTGATTACCCAGTCGCAAGTTAATATTTTTCCTCTAGCCACCAACCATAGAAAAGTAGAAACCTTAGGCAACCTTGGGCCACAGGTTTGAGTCCATATTTTCACCAAGATTTCTTCCTTCGATATTGTGTCATGTTTGCAAGAAATATGATAAGATTCTTTTAAAGTAAGGTTTCTTCCATATTTGTAACCCCACCTTAGTTTGTCTAGACCTATTTTTGTTTTTAGTCTTCTTTGCTAAAGTGATTCTTAGAATCCATCCCATCCTTGATCCAACAAAGTGTCATTCCATTGTTACTTGGTCTTCCACTGTCTCCTACTAATTTAGGGTTGGCTTGATCCCAGTATTGATGAATGTACATTTTTTGTTGTCTATGAAAAATTGTGCACATATTCTAACATTTATTATCATCACATAGATTAGGAAGTTATTTTCAAGAGTCATTCCACATAAAGGATGATTGTCCATCCCTTATCTCCCAAAAGCAATGATCTTTTATTAACTCTTTGTTGGCCCATGCATTGTTCCATATCATCGATACTTATTTGACCCGTTCCATCTTGATTAAATCTTGTTCCTCTATAATTACCACATATTTTATCCTCCATGTTTTTTCCCTAAAGTCCTTTCTCTCGATGACCCAATGCTTCCATATCTTAGCACCAAAGGAAGATTCGATAACTTTTTGATCTCAGAGGCCTAAAATTCCCACTAGCTTGGGAAAGAACACCTTGTCTTATGATACTATTGCCTACTTGCATTCTGTATATGTGCCTCCTCATAAAAATGATCACTAGATATTTCTAATATCTTTTAGAATGTACTTCAAAGCTACCAAGACCAAGAATAAGTAGAGTGGCATAGCTTGAAGTACTAATTCCACTAGAGTAATTTTTAACAACACAAGTATTCCAACAAAGGATGAACATATTCAGTAACCGCTCACACAGACAGATCAAATATCAACACACCGATGTTTTGACATGGTCAAACCCCTATGGTGAAACATCCATGACCCCAACCAATGTGGCCACTTGGAGAAATTTATTAATGAAAAATAAAAATATTACAAAGATATTTACAATAGAGATTATCACAATCCTTCATTGACAAACAACCCTCCATGTTGTTTAAATAGAGATCATGGACTAGTCGGGTGTTAAGCTAGATATCGATATAGTCATTAAGATCAAGGGGAATATGAACTGTGAGATCACTCTACGTAGGGAACATATCATGAACGCTGGATTTACTAACTACAAATGCATATTAATTAATACTAAAGAAACACACTAAGAAACACACTTTTACTTAGTTGATCTTAACTAACTCCTAAGTGTCTAAATATCTTAACATCACCCCTTAAGGACAACTTTGGATAATACTAAACGTCTTAGAAATTAGGCAACACAATAGGAGAAGGAAGAAGGCATTAGACCCTATTCCCCCTTAATGACAACTTCCTGAACTCTTAACATAGATCAAAGTTTGGAAAACTTCGCTTATGTAAGAGACCTTATGAAAATTTCTATAACTTTATCTTTTGTAGGGAAAAAGAGCATGAATTCAATAAATTGATCATGAATGATATTTCTAATGAAGTAGATGTGTAGCTCGATGTGTTTGTTGCTCTGGTGTTGAACTAGATATTTGGCAAGATTATGGCACTCTGATTGTTGCACGAGAGGGTTGTCATATGTTGCTGCTGGAATCCAAAATCTGAAAGGATCTATCAAAATATGAAAGGATGTATCAAAGCCAAAAGACTTCTTGATATTTATTAATCGTTTCCCTGTAATCAACTTCTACTCAAGAGAGAGAAATAACCTATTGTTTCTTACATGCACAAGTGATAGTTCCTGAACCATGGATGAAAACATAACAAACAATAGAATTTTGATAATCAGGGTTTTCAACCCAATATGAATCAATGAAACCAACCAATAAAGGAGTCCCCCCTAAACTGTAATGTATCCCAAACTGAATTGTACCCTAGACATACCTAAGTATTCATTTAGTTTCTTTCCATTGGCCTTAATGGTGTGTTTGCATATACTCGGAAAAAAGAGGAACACCAAAGAAAATATCAAGACATGTACGAGTAAAGTACAAGAGGCTACCAACTAAATGATGATACAAAATGGCATCAACTTTGGGAGAAGTACAGGTGGAAATAATTTTGAATCCATACTTAATGGGAGAAGGGGATGGTTTTGAGTCTTCCATGTGAAATAAGTTGTTATCACCCTGTAATTTCCCAGGCTGAGGAGGAACTCGACAGGGGTAACCACAAAACCACTTCAAGTCTCAGATCTAGCCCTCCAAGACTCAGAGCAGGATCTCTCTGTCAAATTTGGATTTGTTTGGAATAGGATATTAGGCTAGTTATGCATGGCATAGGATTTGTTTTTAATAATTGGGTAGGGGCAGAGAAGAGAAACCATGAACTATGGAGTCACCACAACGAATGATAAAAAATCCATGTCAACGGGCTAATATTTGCAGAGCAAGGTAGACAACTCACCAGATATTTTAATTTAAATGAAATGGGATAAATGGAACATGTTAATAAATCCAATTAAACATAGAGAAACTGAGAATTCTGAGTTTAATCTTTAGTGGAAAAGATAAAAAGCTATACCAAGCCAGAGACAGAGGGTACATTAAAACCAATTCTATTCTTAATCTTCTCGAAATAATTCACAGGCATAAATTAATTATGATAACAAAGAAATGAATTTACATTGAGGAATGCACATCACCAGTCAAATTAGTCACAAGAATCCTGCAGCATAACACTGTATTACTGAAATATGAATCCATGGAGGCTCTGTGAGCTCTGATACCAATCAAGGCATGGTTCCCAACTCCTATTTTCACATTTGATTCATTACAATATATAAAAAAAAAAATTTCCCCAAGCTCATGAGGTCTAATTCAACCACCTCGGCCAAAAATAGCAAGAAATCACAAAAAAAATCTAGAACTGTCCACCATAAAAGATGGGCGGAACTGCTGAAAAAAGGCGTCAACTCAGACCTCCTTTTCTCCTCAATGGTGACACTTCTGTAAAAACTTAAGGAGTTTATTGTATATGATATTTTATGGAGACAAAACCTCCTTCGGTTTCTCCAATTTCGTCTCTAGCTCGCCAAAACAGCTCCCGTAAAATTAGGATTGAAACAAAAAAACCAAAAATCTTAAAAATGAGGCTGAAAGATGGCTTAGATTCTCCCAACTGGTTGTACGTGTGCAAAATATGGAAGAGGTTTTTGTTATTCATCCCGTGATGAAATCAAACCTCTCTCAGTTTCTTAAAATGCGTTTCCATTTTCCCTAAATCCATCTCGAAAGATGACGTGATGAGCAGGCAAAAAACAGATTTTGAAAATTTTGGGACGACGGTTTTAGAGGGAGAGTGGTTTTGGTTGGACCCCCTGGAGTGGCAAGCGATATTGGAAAGGGGGGGTCCGAGTTCACCTTGAGGTGACACCTATCCTGGGTGGTTTTGGATATCGAACCCCCCCTCTCGTTAAAGTTCGGATGGCAAGGGGGGGCCCGAGTTGATTAATGTACGTTGATTTTGGGATGTGATGTGAGGTACATTTTTGTTTCTTGTTTTAATTTTCATTATTTTGTATTATGTTTTTTAATTTGTTTTGTTTATTCGTTTTTTTTAATTATATTTTGGGATGTGATGTGAGGTACATTTTTGTTTCTTGTTTTAATTTTCATTATTTTGTATTATGTTTTTTAATTTTGTTTTGTTTATTAGTTTTTATTATCATTATTAATTTTGTTTTATATTTTTATTATTTTGTATTATGTTTTTTAATTTTGTTTTGTTTATTAGTTATTATTATTATTATTATTTTTGTTTTATATGTTTTGTGTTTTATTTGTTTTATTTTTGTTATTTATTATATTGTAATATTTTAATTAATTTAAATTCTAAATTGTTAATTTATATATGTATTTTATCAAATATTTTATATATGTTTTATCTTTTTTTTTTTATAATTAACATTTAATTCCAATATACTAACTTAATTATTAATTAATCTAATTATTAATTAATCTAATTATTATTCTACTTTTAATTATCTTATTAAAATAACTTTATTAGGCTAATGATCATTAGAAAACACCACTAACCATTTAATATTAACTTAATTATTTGTTTATTATCCTAAGTTTGTTTATTCATGCAGGGACGAGTGGTGGGCGAGATGTAGTCAACAGGACAAATGGGCAAGGGAGTGAGGGTGCAGAGGTGGATGAAGGATGCAGTAGGGTGATGAAGGATCAGGCGAAACAAATGGAGGAGAAAATAAAATCAACCGAGCCAGCTGTCTTCATCACGGGAGCAACGCCAAATCAACAACCAAAGAATCGAGTTACTTATGATTATAGGTCCCCAACAGAAGCGAAGAAGGTCACAAGCATACTTAGATTGGGAAAGAAATTTTTTTCCTTCCTTGGTTTGCAAATCTTGGAGGCCAAGGAAATATTGCAAATATCGTAATTTAGTCATTTCAAATATCCTAAGGGTGTCCAATTTCAATATTTGTACTAGATTGTGTTTTATGTTCAATTTAGTATTCAAATTTGTACTATATTGTGTTTTATTTTTTATCTAATTATGTGGTTATTAGGCTCCATAGCCCATTAATTCAACTATTTCCAAATTTTGGGTTAGAGATAGCCTCTATCGCTTGAGATTTAGTGTGCAAAGTTTATAAAATCATCTTTATAAGTCATTAAAATACATATGCACCATAAATTTGTTTTACTCGACATAATTTAATGGGATGAAGCTAAATGACATCTAACAAAATATGAAGTTTGCATAAATTTTAGGCTCATCACTTATAAATTTATGTTCATTCATGTATGGTGGTGTTACATTGATAGTGCAACATTGTAAGGACAATATCATAGGGTTGCATGCTACCCCATAAAACTTCGACTTACAACAATTGTTGGAATACAACCACAAGGAAGGGTCATTGCACTGTGGGTAGAATATAAATCATAAAAATTCACAATGTGTTCAACGATAATTGTCCTCACTAGTTTAATGCTAGTGGGGATAGCCATCATCGAACATAGTGTGGTGTTGCATGATTTATTACACATCTATCATATCATGACCTTTCCATGTGATAGTCTCTCCAAGAGCATTGCAAGTCAAATTTATATGGGATCACATGCAACCCTATTGTATGGTCCATGTTGCATTGACTTGGTATCACAAAAAAAATCGCACATTTACAAATGCAAATCATTACACTATGAGGGTGAAATTCCATAATACTCGCATTGTGATTGATGTTATTTATATCAACTTACAGTATTCTTTCCCTCAAAATATTCCATAATCTTGGCACCTTAGTTGAGGAAAAAGAATATGGCCCTCACAAGATCCCAATGATTTCGTACCTAAAATCATTATGTTAGGATGCGATCATGAATTTCCCCTCCCATTAATGGTTACTACACGTTCTTTCATGGTTTCATAAATGTAATCATTTATCTTTTGTCGAGTGGGTAAGAATTTCCAATTCATGGTTCATACCTGCCCATTCATGGTTTCAAGCCAATAGTGATTTCTCTTATTTCAGTATAATGATACACTATAGATTCATGTTTTGGAAAAGAAATAAAGGAAAACCTATAGGGATTTTAATATTTTCCATCATTGAGATCCGTCACAAAAATTTGTAGCTTTAATGCAATCCAACATTGAGATCCGTCACAAAAATTTGTAGCTTTAATGCAATCCAACATTGATACCATCAATGAGGTTTATTGATCATGTTTTTGAACAACCAATCATTAAAATCTAGGAGTCCTTAATCCTTTGCTTTGTTGAGACCCCTCACCAACATGGGTGAGTGATATCCACCCAACACACTATCCATTGTTGCTAGTGCACCATCTTCCCTTGTTTGTTACACACCACACTATCTACCATGTCCATTAGATACCATACTATATACCATCCAATGGATATGGTGAACAGAGTCCACCACCAATGATTGGTAGTGTGTTGGGTGGATACTACTCACGTATCAACATGTACCTCAAGTGCTAAGGACCCTGCTAGTCTGGACTGAATGTGATCATGAGGTTTTACGCATCTTCATTCATGTATGGTGATGTTATATTGGTAGCGCAACATGGCAAGGACAATATTATAGGATTCCATATTTCCCCATAAACCTTCGACTTACAACTCTTGTGGGTATACCGTGCATTGAAGGGTCATTGGACTGTGGGAAAAATTTAAATCACAAAACTTCACAATGTGTTCAATGACAGTTATCCTCACCGATTTAATGGGGGTGGGGATAGCCATCATCAATATAGTGTGGTGTTGGATGATTTCTTACACATCTGTCATATGATGGCATTGCCATGTGGAAGTCTTTGCACAAGCATGGTAATTCAAAGTTATGTGGACCCACAAGCAACCTTGTTGTATTGTCCATGTAACATTGACTTTCCATCACAAAAACGTGACACATCTACACATGCAAATCATTAGAGTGTGAGGGTGAAATTCCAAAATACTCGCATTGTGTTTGATGTTATTTATATCCACTTAGTTCCTCACAACGTAATTAGTGAAAAATATTAGGTTGTTTAAGTATCTTTAATTGTTTTATGAAATTTGTACAATGCTTTTTCATATGGTTGAGGGAGCCCATCCCAACTAAATGTGTTGTGAGGGTTGTATGAAAAGACATGAAGTGGAATAATTAGTATGCATATAATTCCTATTTCACATTTCACACGGGAGAAGGAAATTAATATATGTGTGGATCTATGATGAACATTGTCAAATGAGGTAGTTGCATAGAGGGTGTTGTGTAGTTATAGGTTGTATGAGCATAAGTGGTGTTTCTTTGTGTGCACCATCTAAAGGAAGATGTTATGTCTTCACTTGAATCCCACTTTACAAATACAAATTTTTAATTCCATATGGAAATAACCATACACGCCTCAAAAAATCTCCCATCATATTGTTACCATTATCCAATGTACATGTTGGTTTGAAGTGCCATTGCACTCAACGACATTTTTCCTCTTTCGATGGATACCTGTAGTTAAGTGGCCATATCTAAATTGATATGAATGTCATTTATGTTCCTCATATAAGGAGGAATGACAAAATTCTATGTAAACAATTTAAGCATGGTCATACAAAGACCATTGTTTTTCGGAACATAGTGGGACTCATCTATTGAGGCATCATGTAATATGTTTCTTGCCTTTTAGAAAGAAACATAATTTTAGCGACAATATTCTTGAAACATAATGTTAGTGACAATATTCTTACCCTCATAGTGACGGTATTTTTTCCCTCACAATATTCCACGATCTTGGCAACTTAGTTGAGGAAATAGAATATGGCCCTCTCATGTTCCCAATGATTCCCTACCTAAAATCATGATGATAGGATGGGATCATGAATTCCCCTTCCATTTATGGTTCCTAAAGGTCCTTTCATGGTTTCATACATGTAATCATTTGTCTCTTGTCGGGTGGATAAGAATTTCTTATTCATGGTTCCTACATGCCCATTCATGGTTTCAAGATGAGAGTGATTTCTCTTGTATGGGTATAGTGATACCATATGGATTCATGTTTTGGAAAATAAATAAAGGAAAACCTATAGGGTTTTTAATATTTTCCATTGACACTCGCAAAAATCTGTAGCTCTAACACAATCCAACGTTGCAACAATCAATGATCTTTTTTTATCATGTTTTTAAAAAACAATCATAAAATATATGGGGTCCTTAATCCTTTCATTTGTTAAACCAATCATAAAATCTATTGGATCCTTAATCCTTTCATTTGTTGGGACCATTGGTATGTTTTGGAAAAACAATCATAAAATCTATAGGGTCCTTAATCCTTTCATTTGTTAAACCAATCATAAAATCTATAGGATCCTTAATCCTTTCATTTGTTGGGACCATTGGTGAGTGATATCGCACACTACCAATTATTGGTAGTGTACCCTCTTATTATTGGTAGTGTACCCTCTTCCCGTGTCCATTCGATACCACAATATCTACTATTTCGATTAAATACCACACTATCTAACATCCAATGACGATGGTAAAGAGAGTCCACTACCAATGATTTATAGTGTGGTGGGTGGATACCACTTTTACCTCAAGTGATAAGAACCCCACAACTTGCATTGAATGTGATCACGAGGTTTTATGCACTATCAGATCGCAAGAACTTGTTGTCAATAAGATATGAGGTGGGTAAAGGGCAAGCTCTATCCACCATGCACTAAGCCAATCACTAGCTTAGTGCATGGTATCCAATGCCCTGCAAAGTACATCAAGCGCATCCATGCATGGATGGCATGGTCGTGCTTGATGTAGTTTGCAAGGCATTGGAAAATATACACTAAGCCAATCATTCACTTAGTGCATGGTGGATAAATCTTGACATGGCTGAAGCCTCGTCGTTGCATTCAATACGACACATCACTACTAAGTGCTTAGACCTGCATTGAATGTGATCGTGGGGTTTTATGCACTTTCACATAGCCACAACTTATTGTTAATGAGATCTGAGGTGGCTAAAGCCCCTTCCACCCCATTCAATGTGTCACTACAAAGTTCTTAGACCTCGCCATGATAGGACTTGCTTGGTTTATGTGTCTATTGGAAGACATGTGTCTTACAAGGAATGCATTGACCATGACAAAGATTACATTTACGATACGATATCACAAGTTAATTGTACATTTAAAAGCACTCATTTTTTTTTTTTTAAATATCTATAATAACAAGCAAATTTGTGTCTAATTGTGTTCGTGTGTCATGAACTTAACCAAAAAAAACAAACAATTATAAAATTAATTTGTACAATTAACTCCCATAAATGTAAATTATATACTGGAATTCCATATGTCGTTTAAGCAATTAAATTTATCTGGAATCAGGGTGCAGTGGAGTTTGACTTGTTGAATCTTCGGTCTTACCAATCAAAAGATTTGATGAAACTGTTGTAACAAAGGTGTTACTGCTATGACGTGGACTGCAATCCCTTTATCTCCAGACGAGCGTGGAATAGCTTATGGCAACCCAACCTCCAACATATTGGTCTGCAGTGTAAGGGGCAAAGCCGGGAGCTTCGCTACTACCAGGCAGTTGGAATTAGAATTATAAAACTACTAGGCAGTTGGAATTAGACCCACCCAGAAACGGAATAAACAATATCATAATCTCGAAAACCTACTGGGAAAATGTGACAACCTCTATCAAATTCATAAGCTCACACACAGCTAATGAATTGGAAGAAGCGTGATATTTAGTGATTATAGGACTTCACACTTTGTGATTATTAGGCTTTTAGCTTTTCTGCTCGCTCATAGCCTTGACTATAAGGGTTCGCTCATAGCCTTGACTATCACTGTACAAAGTCAATAAAACTAGTGTTTAAAACATCCTAATACGCCCACAGGCTGCCATTAACTAACGCAAGTTGCCACTAACCAGCGTAGACATCGGTTAATGCCAACGCAGTGGCACATATTTGACTGTTTAAGCATCTTCAATGATTTTATCTGATGAACATTGTACAATGCATGGTCAAGGCGGGGGCTTGGCCGCAACTAAGTCCACTGCCAAAACTGAAGTGGAGTAATCACAAGGGGATCTTTCGTATGTTAATTTGATAATTTGAGTCTGGTTAAGTCAGATTTTATTATTAATATCATTTCATCTGTGCTTACAATCTATGGTGAATGCCCAGCCCAACAAGTGACAAAATACCCAGCGGGAGGGAGAGGGGTAGCACCAAAAGTGAGTTGATACAATTTGTCTTTTCTGTAAGAAATTGTACATAAACATTTAATCTCCCTAGGCCCTAGGGCGAATCTCTCTCTTAGGTTATGTAATCGATGGAGTATTTTTCTAAACGAGTTATAATTCTTTCTGTTACAGCAGCTGTTGGAACGTTGTTTTCTASACTGAAAGTCGGAAGTTTTTTACTGTTTATATTCTGACCATCTCAAGASTATTGCGGTGGTTGATCTACAACTTCATTGAGACTGTCGTCAGATATTCCATCTTTTAGCTTCTATTTTAACACTGGACGTACAAAGCATTAGAAGAGTAAATCTCAATGATTTTTTATACCATGTATGGATAATAAATTGAAGATGACGATGCACAAAGAATATGTAGACTGTTTGTTTCTTTTGGTGTTCTGCCCCAACTGGGCTGTAGAGATGTGGAACTCCTGTACTCTCTAGGGGAAAAGATTAAGAACTAATGTTCATCTATGTTCGTTTCATATGGAGAAATTAAGGATATCAACTAGATATACTGTCTAATAGCCATCCATGTTCCAGGCATCTGAGGGGAAGCAGAGCAGTCATTTTTATATCCATGAAGGGGAAGGAGATCAGTAGAATTTATATAATTGTAGCTGGCTATATCTCATAACAACTAGCATTTACACCATACACCATAGGGAGAGGGGTAGAAGCGCACTTTTGAACATTGGAAACCGATTTTAATAATGAGATCTCATGCTCCTGTAACCTTTAAAAAGATAGGAAAATAGAAATAATACAGGACTGTAGAACGTTGGCAGTACATACCTTTCCATGCAATAAGGCATGAAGTAGGTCTTAGGAAATAGATCTATCCTCTGCAAAAGGCTCTCTTCCCATACTGGTATTGTGTTGATGGCCATGGCGATAGCGTTGCTGTGGAAGGCAGATATTCTTTACATACCGTTTCCCATCTCCCATCGATTGACAAGTTTGTTGAATTGTGCATGGCTGCGATACCTGTCGGCGCCATGA
>JASDQU010250746.1:0-16339 GCA_032191745.1 Picea mariana
AAGATCCTGTAAGTTTTATTTTAATGAAGTAGGGGTGCTTGCATAGCATAACAAGTCAGCCTTCTATTTTCAGATCAGTATAAAGTTCCGCAGTTGAAGAACAATTTCATCCCAAAGGGGCTAGTACTTAGAGAATAATTGTTTGATAGAAATGATGTACCTATTAAGCCAATTGTCTTCACTAAGGATGACAACATTGAGGACTATAATATTGGGACATAAGAGGAGCCCAAGTATATCAAGCTATCCAAACAAATCCCTGCTGAGCATAAGATAGAATACTTGCATTTTTTTCAAAGAATACATGGATGTTTTTTCCTGGAAGTATGAGGAATTAAATACTTATGATACCATCATTACACATAATAGAATACCCCTCAAGCCTAGTAATAAACCTTTTAGGTAGAAGCTAAGGAAATTAAATCCTCTTCTATTTCCTACTATTGAGAAAGAAGTGATAAAATTACTAGATTCCCATATTACAATTCCTCTTAGATACTCTGAATGGGTGCCAACTTGGTTCCAATAAGAATTAAGAGTGGAGAAATAAGGCTCTTTGTGGATTTTATAAACCTAAATAAATGCTCATTTAAGGATAACTACCCATTTCCCAAGATGGATCACATATTGCAGAAGGTAGTGGACGAAAATATAATCTCCATGATGGATGGTTTCTTGGGCTATAGCAAGTGGAAATGCACTTGGAATATAGGGAGAAGACAATTTTTAAAACACCTCAAGGGAATTTTATGTATGAAAAAATTCCTTTTGGTTTGAAAAATGGAGGAGAAAATTTTTAAAGAGTCATGGACATAGAATTTGTGGGAGAGAAGGACATATTCATTGTTATATACCTAGACTATATTCTCAAAGGAATATGAAGGTCACATAAAGCATTTAAGGCAGACCTTTGTGAAAGGAAAGAAATTTGGTTTGTCCTCGAATCCCTAAAATTCCCATTTTTCCATTAGAGAAGGAAAATTTTTGGTTCCACTGAAGGAGTGAAGATAAATTTAGAAAGGGTGGAGGTGATCAAAGAAATTTCCTTTCCTAGAAACAAGAAGGAAGATTAGTCTTTCCTAGGTAAAATCAATTTTCTAAGGAGGTTTATTCCAAATTTTTCTGAAATGATGAAAAATATCATTGACATGTTGAAGAAAGATCACAGAGTCAGGTGGAATTAGGGACTACTAAAGCTAAAGAGTCTTTTCATCAAATCAATGAAGCATTGGGAGAGTCCCCTATTCTAGTCATTCTAAATTGTGATAAATAATTACTCATCTTCTATTTTTCCTTAGAGCACACTATCGTTGTTGTATTATTGCAAAAAAATTAAGAGAATCAATAGAATCCCACATCCGTTTTTAGAAAATCTATGGGAGATGCTGAATTAAGGTATACCAGCATGGAAAAGCAAGCATGTACCCTAGTTAAAGCATTGAAAACATCAAAATATTATATATTTCACTCTAAAATATTATCTTATGTTCCTACCAATGCTATAAAGGACATGTTTATATAGATTTATAGTGAGGGAAGAAGAGGTAAATGGATTCCTAAAATTCAGGAGTATGATGTGGAGATCAAGCCCACACAATTAGTGAAAGGAAAAGGGATAGCAAAACTCTTGGTTGAATCCAATTGCAAATCTATAGGCATGAATACCATGTCAGCAGACATCATAGAAAGAAAACTTGAAATGGATGAAACACAAGAAACATCCTCAAAGGTGAAGCCCATATTTTCTCAATATGATTGGTATAGGGACATCATATTTTACCTGCAAAATTCAAGATTCTCACTAACATGGGACAAAGCCAAGGATAGATCTATTAAACTGAAGGCTATTAAATATTATATCTTAGGAGAAAATTTGTTTTGGAAATATCCAGGGGGTTTCTTTCTCAATTGTGTCACTGAAGAAGAAACTAAAGGCTTTTTCATTGAATTCCATAAAGGATCAGTGTGTGGTGGCCATCATGCTTAGAGAGACACTACTTATAAAATACTTAGAGCTAGTTATTATTGACCTTATTATTTTTTTTTTTTCTGATGTGAATTATATGGTTAAGGCATGTGTGTAATTCCATATGTTTGTAGGGTAGAAAATTTTTTCACCCCTCCCATTGAGACCTTTAAAAGTTGAGACACCTTTTCACTAGTGGGGATTAGATTTAATCAGTGAAATAAATCCAAATTCAAGTGTGTTGTAAGATAAATTTACCCTAGCCCCCGGGGGGCAGCTCAATTGGCAAGGTGCCGTGATATAGCGTGTTATGTATGATGAGGTTTCAAGTTCAAATCCCCCCGACTTACCCATGCTTGCGGAAGGGGCATACGTATGGCACCTGGAGGTTATAGTGGTAGCGGTCGGAATCGACCCCGTGTCACGCGAGTACGATACCGGCCCAGTTGTCGATTCCGCCAGCATAAAAAAAAAAAAAGATAAATTTACCCTGCATGAGTTACCTCCCTTAGGATCTTCCTAGACCTAAGACATAATAGATATGCAAGCTAAAGTCTTTCCTAGATCTAAATCACACATGAAGCATTATTTGAGATGAAAGAGTAGAGGACTTACTTGATAGTTCGATGGTTGTCCCTACATGCTCCTTGGTCATTCATTCCTTTAAAAATTTACTTCACTTTCATAAACGTAGATCTACACACATAAGAACAACAACAAACATCTCTCATAGGATCAAATGTGACATGTATCAATTATTGATAGAACTAATAATATGCCATAAATATATGAAAATATTAACTCTCTATAAATATTATAATCACCATATAAAATCAATTAGAGGGAAAAATCATGTGCATTTTCTTACAAACAAATAGCTTGATGAAGCTTCTCCCAATTTCCTTTCCCAAGCTTAATCAATTTGACATTATAATTTTACTGTTTCTTTTCCTCCCCTTTTCCCATGAGAGGCCGTCAATATATAGGATGAAAGAGATGAGATGGTGGATAACTCTTAGAAACTCAAAATAACAAGCTTCTCGAGGTTGAATTACAAGAAATCCAAGCTTGATCCCATCTTTTTGTAACCATTCCTAATTTGAGAGTAACAGACCTAGTCATTCCCTGCATTCTTGCAGGATGTGATTGGTTATGATTTGAAAGACAACAAGGTGCATCCATCAATTTCGGTTAGGATCTCTAAAGGGACATCTCACGACTAGGAAAAATGATGGTGTATACTCAAGGGGAAAGTGACATAACTTAGTGTTTCATCCTAATAACCTCTAGAGAATATCCATCATGTAATCATGTGTAAAATAACTGTATAATAGATTCCCCCTAAAGTATGAGGTCAAAAGAGATGTCTGATCTCCTAAATAATTTATGAACAAAATTTATGGAGCTTGAGGTAAAGGAAGATGGGAAGAAGCTAGAATAAATCCCCCACAAAGAAGAACATCCACAAGGTGGGCATACATATGCTAAAAAATAGAAATTAAGCATATCCTCCAAAAAAAATACACTGTGGATCCATGCATGATGCAACTGACTAGATCATGGCCATGAACTAATACACTGTGGATCCATGTAAAAATTTAGAACATAGCCATGACCAAGTACAAATGTGGATCTATGTCACAATATACAAACTAGTGAGATGAATCGATGTCCGAGTGATCTATGAAGAAATCATGAATAAATCCATTGCAACTTGGGAGGGGATACTGTAAAGGAATGATGTGGTCCCAACCCAAAGTCTTCATCTGAAACCCCAAATGGTATGAATCTACAACATGCAAATAGACAAGATGATGTTGAGCATGGTAGAAACTGTCTGATTACCAACCATTAATATACAAGAGGGAGTCCACCAATGATGATGACAGACCCCAAGATACCTAGTATAATATAGCGAGTTTGAAGAGATGAGTTATATTCAAAAAATGGTACATTCATTCAACAAGAGAAAATGATGTAAACCCACTGCTAGAAATGTGAGGGAACTTTCCACTGATGTCTGCAAGACTCAAGGTACTAACTAGTTTCTAGATTTTGATCCTGGTTAATGCTTTGGTGTCAACAGGAAGAAATATGTCAAAGGAGGGCCTTGATGTATCTCCCATAAATCGACATGAAGTAGACAAAGGTAGATGGTGTATAAAGTAGAGAATAACTGAATCATGGATGGCCAAGATAAATGGGCTGAAGGACTAAAAAATGGATGACACGGGAGAACTTCTCTTGAAAACAATGACATGACAAATAACTTGAATTGGTAGCATTGACTCGATAATGACCAAAAAACTCACCATGGGAGACTAGAAGAGTGATAAGTCAATGGATTTTAAAAACTCAAAGAGATGGTAGTGATTCAGAGGCAATGGATAAATCAACTGTGATACATAGACATAAAATGGGTGTGTAGTTCAAGGGATACTTGACAGATGACTACCATATGTGAATATGAATAGACTTAAAACCCCTCAAATTTCCCCTGACCATGAATGATGAGTACCCCTTTGTTTTCTTACAATATTGAGGAGGATAAAATATGCTCGATATAGATCATCTTCGATGAGTACCTCATCACATGTTTAACAAACCTGAAGAAGGAGGGCTTCAATACCATATGGTGTTATGAGGAAAATCACTCTATGGCATGGAGTAAACCACAATAGACAAAAATGACTACATAAATCAAGTCTAATCTCAAGTATGATATAGAAACAAACATGCTAACAGGACAAGATAAAGAGCCTACCTTGTCTGGAAGTTCGATGAAGTACACCATTGAGCACTTGACTCAAAGCTATATACCTGCAACTTGTTCTCACCAAGATACACAATCATATTATGATAATATATAAAGTTACTACATATAATAGCATAATCCATCAATATTCATAACAAATACACCCATGGAATAAAGATTCAAATATTTGCAAGACATTAATTGGACAAGAAAAATGTATTTCTATTAAAATATGATCAACAAAAGTGTATGAATGACAAAAGTCCATGTCAACACTTCTTGAAACTGAGAAAATAAGTCCCTTCCATCTGGGCCTCCACCACTTCAATCCTCCAGCAAAGGAAAGCTCATATAAGAGAGACAATAAGGTTCTGCATCAAATAGGGAAGTTATTGGGGGATGAACAATGTGGTTAGACTTAAATGGACAAAGGGATGCAGACTCAATATGAAGTGAATAATTTCTCCAGAGTAACTTTTCTCTCAAATTTGAATTCTTCTCCTCTCTTCCACAACTTGGATATGGCCCATTTATAGCCTTCAAATGGAACTGAAGGGTTGAGTCAAAATGTTTCAAGTATATGGAAGGTCAAGGATCATGGATCTCATGATGTGACATGGAAATCCGACATCATTTTTTAATTTTGGGCACAAAACACAATGCGCACGGGATATAATGTTGCACCCTATGTATATGCATGGTGTATAATTTTTAGGGCACGTATATGTGGAAACATATTTTTTTTAGCTCTGGGAATTGCAAAAAGGGACTTCAAGGATGTATAGGGAAATGGAAAAGGCCTTCTGAGCAAGTTGAATGGGGTGAGGTAAATATTGCTATAACAGATGCCCCCTAATATGTGAGGTCAGAGGAGTATCTGAGATGGCTGAAATACATTATAATTCCCAGAAGTGGAGTAATGGAGACCTAGTTGGACGAACTAGTTTCTCATAAGAATATTGCAATCCATAACGACTTTGTGCAGATGGATTCCAATTTGAATTACACAGCAGATCCATGTGGAAATATACCAAACAACTATTCATGGCCATGAATAAGAAATACAAAGTAGATACATGCCAAAGGATGTCATATTCACAGACAAGGCCTAGTGAAAAATGATCTCAAAATCAATCTAAAGATATATGTATACAATATAGTACAATCTGATCTCCCATGATCACTGAAGTCATATAGGTATTGGTCCAATTAATGATAAAAACAACTTAGGAAATATGCGACTATGAACTGATGTCTTCAAGTCTTCTACACGATCCACCAATGGTGAAATTCTACATCATGCGAATAAAGGAGTTGAGGTTGAACACAATGAGACTTTGTTTCATTACAGATCATTGAAGTATACCATTAACAAATAAGAGACAACCTACAGATAATGAAAGTAGGTATAAAGGCACTGAGTACATTCCTACATGTGTGAATAAATGATTTGAGGTTGAAAACTTGAATAATCCATCTATCAAGAGACATTGATGTATTCCAAACCACCGATGGAAAGAGAACCTACCACTGATGAATGAAAGCCTATAGGTTCTCATAGGACTCTAGGTCTCGTTTCTAGAATAGATGAGCTAAATTCGATGGAAGGAGACCTGCTGAAAGGAGAGAATTAAGGAATCTCTCATCAGTTAGCACGAGGTACAAAGAAATAACTTAATTATTTGGAGTAACTCAAATCAAGAACATGTTCATGAAACAATGACACTGTGCATCTTTCGCATGCACCATATGCAAGCAGTGCTCACAAAAGATGCTCTGAATAACATCCAATAAGGAAAATTGTCGACAAAGGTGAGGAAACCACCAATAAGGCTAATGGCATCCAAGACACTGCACTAATCCCAATGTGTGAATATATTTCTTTCTATTGAACACAAGGGAACCCCCTAGTTAGCAACCAATGAGGAGACATCAACTGCTCAGTTCAAGGTTACCTACCCATAAGGAAATTAGGATCAGGGTGCACGTTAGGACTACAACTTCATGTAACTCTGAGACATACTAAGGGTATGGATGTAACTCTGAGACATACTAAGGGTATGGATGATCTGAAAAGTCCAGAGTTCTGAGAAATGGTTGACACAGGCTTATAGACATCCTTTGAACAAGAGCAAGAGACATATGGAGGGCTTTGGAAGCATAGACTCAATGATGAAACTTTGTGATGCAAGAGGCACCAATCAAATTATCCATAGGGACTGGAAGAGTAACCCGTCAGAGGAGTAAAATCTAAATAACAATCTCAAATTCCTAAGTCCATGCTAAACCCAAACTTTGGATGACAAGTGGACTCAAAAGTTTGTGCTATGTTTCAAAGGCGACATGAATGATGCCAACATGAGATAATATTCTTTTCCTGTCCATATTTTTTTTGTTTTTTCATAGACAAATGAATGCTATGATACAGAGGAGGAAACGATTGTTGCAAGTAATAAAATAGGTCCAATAGTGGAACATACCTATTCTCAATGCAAGGAGGTGCATGCAGGATATGGACACTCGGGGGGATGTTTCCTCGCAGGGTACAAGGTGTCAAGCTGCAAAGGATATAAACAAGGCTCTGCTTAGATGATGATGCATACTGCTGAGATAATAGGCTTATAATGTAAAAGAGGAAAATAGAAATAGGCTCAATAATGCAAGCAAGATAATGGAGTGCAATTACAACTTAACTCCAAAGAATGTCCCTTTTCAAAATTTTAGTCCCCTAGGCCCGAAAAAGTGTAAAACAATACCAAGGAGAAATATTCTAGCCACAAGTGACTAGAGTATTCCTTTTTTGAAATTAGTCTACTTGGTTGAAAAAGGGTTAAAATTACACCAAGTAGACATCCTTTCAAATCCAATTAATGAGTGTTAAAGAGACAAGTTCACTCGACAATATTTTCTCTTTTTTAGAGAGTCGGAAAAAATCTTAATTAAGACTCAGGGATGCTATTCTAAGCAGCATATCATGGGGGAGGCCAGGGATCTTGTGCATGACTTCTGTCAAAATTCAACAACTCATAGATAGCTAACACAATCTTGGGAAAACCCAAATCTTTCCAAGTCAAGGAGGATAAAATACTTACAGAGGTTACCTTATCTATAATATATCGAAGAATGACTCTTATCTAGAAGGGTGTAGAAGAAGGAAGGTGAGGCTCTACAATATCATCCCATTAAAAGGAAATCATCCTAGGACTTGGAGGGAGTGTACTCGGAGAGAGTAGAATTATCACTTTTTTAGAAGGTACATAAATAGAAATTCTAAGGACATGATTGAAAGACACATCACCCCCCAAAAGAAAAGTGGGATTGACCGAAGATTCCATCGACAATGTCACGTCCTTAGACTTTGCACTCTCCAAGAGAAGATTGGGATTGACCAAAGATTGCATCTGCATGACCACTTCTTCAACTGTTGGTTGAATAGGATGCGAGACAACAAGATCAAGAGATGCATCACCCCCCAAAATAGGAGTGGTGTCAGTCGAATATTGCATTGACATGACTTCTTGTTGAACATGATGCGAGACAACAAGGTCAAGAGACGCATCACCCCCTAAAATAAGAGGGTGTCAACTGAAAATTTCATCGACACGATTTTTGTATCAACCAAATAAGGATTATAATGTTGGGAAACCAAAGACGACTCAGAACCCGAAGGGCCCCCAGTCAAGGACCATGCTTCTTATACCACAATAATAACAGGGAAAAAATGAGTAAGGTGATCTCCTTTGCAAAGCCTACAAAGGAACTTGGTCTTACGTCTTATATGTCGAGGCTTTTCGATCATATGAATTCCCCCATAATGACTTGTAGTGGTTGGTTACATGCTCCTAGCATGACTTGTAGAGGCTAATAGCAAATCTCCAGCATGACTTGTAGAGGCTAGTAGAAAATCTCCAACATGACTTGAAGAGGTTGGTGATGAACCTTTAACATGACTAGTAGAGGTTGATGATGAATCCCCAACATGACTAGCAGAGGTTGATGATGAATCCCCAACATGACTAGCAGAAGTTGGTGATGTATATGTAGTGTGACTAGAAATGACTAGAGTTGTGCCCCCAACATGACTAGCAGAGGTTGGTGATGTATGTGTAGTGTGACTAGAAATGACTAGAGTTGTGCCCCCAGCATGACTTGCAACGGATGGTTGTTGGTATTCAACATGAATTGCATAGGTTTTCTACCAATATCCAACATGACTAGCAGAGGTTGGTGATATAATGGCAATATGAATTGCAATGATTGGAATGTCGACAATTGGTTGTGGAATTTGAGACAAAGGTTATGGGAAAGACTGGTTTTGAGAAATTGCAGGCCAGGAAGGGTTCTGGTATACACCATGGCCCTATCTAGTAGGAAAGTATCCTCCTCCAAATTGATTCATAAAGGGTTGTAAGGGCATCATCATCAAAGAAGCCGCTTGCGAAGAGAAAGTGACATGACAAGGGTTACTTAGGTGAGGATATATGTTTCTCCCAGATGAAGGAGCTTCACGAAGGGGGTTTCCCATACGATAAAACTCACTCCCCTTAGATGAAACACTAGAGGACAGACGAAGGTCCACCATGGGAAAAGAGTTCATAGGAACTGACATAGTGTAAGAAGGATAGATGGATGGGATGTAATAAGTAGAATGACCACCCATTTGAGCACTTGCTCCTGGAAAAATGAAGATAGGATTGGATCCATAGGAAGGAAGATTCCAACCTCCTATTGTAATAGTTAGTTGAGGGATATGACTCCCACCAAATGAAAAAGGAGAATATGTAGGCATTATGCCTCTAGACCCAAAACTAGGATTCACATAAGGCGACGAGATAGAGGATGGAAAGTGTGAATACATGTATGGCATACCATGAGAAAAAGGATTAGAGGCCCAAGGTATTGGTTGAGTATCATGATTCGACGTACCACTCGAAAATAAAAAAGGAGTCATCCCCATGGAATGAGCAAAGACCATGGGTTGGGTAGCGCTAAATGAGTGAGTCATGGGGGCTCCACTAACCATAGCAATGAAAAATCATGACACAATACAAAATCCTAAGGACAACTAATAATCAAAGAGCACACCAAAGTAAAGAAAAAATGCCAATGTACACAAACATGATATAGTGGCTGAAAAGGGACCTCCCTCACTAAAGTAGGTATGTCTCTCCCAAGAGGGGCCTGAGACTCCCTTCAAAAAATTAGAGGTATCAAAATCAATTATAAGGGGCCTCGTGGGCTTAACAATGCAATCGCTCAGATCCCCCCATAGAAGTAATCCTCCATAAAGGTTGTGTGTTGTCTAACCCTTATCTGACCCAGGGTACCCATAGAATAACCCCTACAAGTAACCTATGTGGCTACCTGTGTCAAGAAACAAAATCCACCATGATATAACCAATGCGCAAGAGAACAGTCGTAGGTCAAGTTCACTGTATGGGTAGGGTAACAAAGCCCAAAATATTGAAAGCACCACCTCTCATAGAGTTAAAGGCACTAGCAATACCCCCAGATACAAATAGATACCCAGAAATATGTCTGACGCTAAGAAGGTATTAGAGGGATATATCTGCAACCAACTTCACGCAACCTTGTTCTTAACTCCGGTGTGAGCGAAGCCTCATGACATCACTAATTATACAATGGATTTCACCACTCCCTTAGTTAGAAACATATGCTGAGTTTAATATCCTTGGAGAAGTTCACTCACAAAATCCTATTCCAAGGCTCTATATCTTAAGCTAGTTTGTGACCCTGAAAAATAAAATCATTTCTAATCAATTTTAAATTTATGAGCGTTACTTTTAGTAGCTTTGTTTACTCAAAATATGTGGTCATGAAACTGATGATGTTATGACTTAGAAAGTAAAATAAATAAATATGAATATAATGCAAAGTCCTAACTTCAATTCTCAACAGTTGATAAGCTTTTGAAAATGCAATTCTCAATTCAAATCTGCAATTTCAAATAAGATGTAATCTTTCCATACATGTATCAGGATCAATAATAAGAACCCAAAAGATCAAATGCCATAATGAAAAATGTTTTTTTTTTTGTATTTTCAATATAAAGAAATGAAAATGCAAGGACTGATCAACAACTTGATATATAAATCCTACTTGAAGAAAAAAGAGAAAAACCAAGAAGGATATTAAGAAGAAAAATCCCATCCCAATATGCAAGGACAACCAATGAAAAAGATGATGAGAAAGAAAAACCTCCTGAAAATTCAACCAAAGAAAGGTTTCTCATCACTCCGCAGGCACTTAAAAGTCATGACAAAGACTCAACAACCATAAAAAATTACCCAACAAACACCAAAATCAACAATCAAGAAAACACAGATGATGTACATGGCTGTTTAAGAAAAAACCGCATATGTGCGCACCCTATAGAATGACAACTCATGTATGTACACGTCTGTCAAGGGAAAACCCCCGTATATGTATTAAAACACTGCCAGGTTAAGGATAAGGCCAAGAAACTCACTCAAAATGAAAATAGGCTGTCAAGCAATCAGATGACAAGAAAACTCAAGCTAACTGTGAGAAATCAAAGGAGAAAAAAAATCCAAATCCCAAAAAGAAGATTCGCTCCCCAGTATGGTCGTTAATTCTGTTACAAGGAAAATCACTCTATGGAACGGGGTAAACCAAAACAGATGGAAATGACTATAGAAATCAACTCTAATCTTAAGTATGATATATAAACAAACATGCTAACAAGACAAGATAAGGAGCCTACCTCGTTTGGACATTCGATGAAGTCCACCATTGAGCACTTGAATCAAAGCTATATACCTGCAACTTGTCCTCAACAACCATGATACACAAGAATATGGTGATAATATATAAAGTTAGCACATATAATAACATAATCCATCAATATTCATAACAAAAATGCCCATGTAATAACAATTCTAATATTTTCAAGACGTTGATTGGATGAGAAAAGAGTATTTCTATTAAAATATGATCAACAAAAGTGTATGAATGACAAAATTCCATGTCAGCACGTCTTAGAACTGAGAAACTAAGTCCCTTCTAGCTGAGCCTCCACCACTTCAATCCTCCACCAAAGGAAATCTCATATAAGAGAGATAATAAGGTTCTCCATCAAAGAGGGAAGATCTTGGGGGATGAACAATGTGTTCAGACTTAAAAGGACAAAGGGATGCAGTCTCAATATGAAGTGAATAATTTCTCCAGAGTAGCTTTTCTCTCAAAGTTGAATTCTTCTCCTCTCTTCCACATCTTGGATATGGCCCATTTATAGCCTTCAAATGGAACTGAAGGGCCAAGTCAAAACGTTTCCAATATATGGAAGGTCAAGGATCATGGATCTCATGACATGACATGGAAACCTGACACCATTTTTTAATTTTGGGCACAAAACCCGATGTATGTGGGCTGTAATGGTGCAACCTATGTATACGCATGTTGTATAGCTGTTAGGTTAGAGCACGTATATGTGGAAACATATGTTTTTTATCTCTGGGAATTGCAAAAAGGGACTTCAAGTCTGCATAGGGAAATGGAAAAGGCCTTCTGAGCAAGTTGCACTGGGTGAGGAAAATATTGCTATAACATATGGGTCCTTCAATGTATAATTTTATGATTCTGGAGAAGTTAAAATCAACGATATTTTCACATTCAGAGAGTCTAAAAAGAACTTAAACAAGACTCCAAGGGTATTCTTTTTCATAAATTTAGTCCCCCGATCCTGAAAATGTATAAAACAATACATGGGAGAACTCTTCTAGCCAAGGTTGACAAGAGTATTCCTTTTTCGTAATTGTTCCATTCATTCCAAAAAATGGTTAAACTCACATTGAATATATGTCCTTTCCAATCCATTTAACGAGTGTGAAAGGAAACAAGATCACTCAACAATATATTCATGTTTAGGGAGTCTGGAAAAATATTAAAGGAGACTCCAGGGTGTACCTTTGCCATGGTTGGTTACCGGGCACAACAAAGGGGTAATAGTAAGATCGAGTAGAGAGAATGAGTGGTTTGAAATGAAGTTCTAGGTGCATGGAACATTACTTAAGAAATGGACTGCAAAAAGAAACATTGAATATGATGACCACTTGTAACAACAATTCTCGTCTAGGGGTCATTTAGGGGTGTTGTAAATGGGAGAAAATAGATGGCTAGGGGTCAAGCATGGATGTGGTGCGATAAGAAATGGAAGAAAATGGAGATGTAGCAACAATAAGTAGTGAGACAACAATACTAATAAAGAACAACCATTTAAACAATAGAAATGGTGGGAACCCCCCTCGGGAAGGTTGGAAAAATATTTGGAAAGAGAGCGAATGTGACTCAATTTTGGAGGGTAAAGAACTACAAAGGGTTCTCGTGCCTACGGGAGAATCGAAACATGGGATCCAAATGGAAATCTGGGTGCTAACTAGGGTTCCCATGAAGGGTAGGCACTACCGAACTAGTTATGATGTGAAAAAAAAGTGGCTAATGTTGCAACTGGTCGGTTTTGAATCTAAGGCATAGTTCTAGCAGCATGGATGGTTAATAATACAAGGTGGGATATGTAGGGAAGAACCTATCTCTATATGCCAATTTAGAGACATGTACCTCAATTTCAACATATGTCCCCATCTTTGTAAGAAAAACTTTAGTAGAATCCTGTCAACACATGTAAACTAGATTCCAAGGTCAAAATGCGTAGTGAAATCCCAAAAAGAAAACATTTTTGGATTTTTTGGATATGATGTACACACAAAAAAAGGCACTCACACCACACGCCTATGTACAAGGCATTACACATCTTGATAATTTACATAAAGTAGATCCCATTGATAGGCTAAGGCCAAGGATATTTTTCATAATCGATGAACTCGTAAGCTATTATTGGAATCATATGGCTCACCATGCAGAGGCCATGCCACATAAGAATAAATTTATGTTTATGAAGATACTCATCATGAGTGGTTTTGTGAGCTATGGAATATCCTTGATGGGATCCATCAATACATAAGGGAAGTACAAAACACAAATATTCTATGGAAGGGATATAAGAGAATTCACTAGCAAGTTGTGAAAAATATAACCAAGGTGGAAAAGGGTCAATACTGGGAGGTCTACTGGATGTCCCATCCAATGCCCCTTGTTTTGAATAAAGACTCATCGTGTTATCTCTCATTAGTACCAAACCAGAGAGAAGGAAGGTGTGATGATCCTCATCCTCTCTAGGCTTATCAATGGAAGCCATGACTTCCGAGATGGCCTTTTTTGAAGGCAACTTAGTATATAGGAAATCATGTGAAATGAGAGAGTCAACAACCTGTACGAGTGGAAAAGGTTGATCAAAATCCACATGAGGATGGATTTGCTTACCAGTATCAAAAAATTCTTATGGTATGGATTCTCTATGTGAGTTAACATCCTTAGAAAGAGGTGCAACCCAAGGATCAACTGACCTAAGGGATTGACCAGTAGATGAGAAAATCATGTTGATATGAGAGATATGGATATTGTCGAGTGTAGGAAGGAGGAATATCCCCATAAGATATGGATATTTAAAAATACCTATATCGACATTTTCGTACCCCCCGAAAGACTCACCTATGAAAGGAACATTGGTGCTAGGATTAACTTACAAGTGTGCAATAATAGAGTTGATTGATGGTAACAATATTTCCTTGATAGGGAAAGCATATGAAGTCAAATATAGTGGATGCAACAACATTTATTGTGTAGAACCAAGTGCGATCCAAGAGCATATTATAGTCAAGTTTGGTATGTACTAATTCAACTTCTACAAATACAGTCTTGCCCCCGAGCTCAATGGATAAAGAGGTAAGAATTCCATGTGGTTTGAAAAAATGTCCATCAAAATATTTTAGAATGGTTTGATATGTGGTGAGATGAGGAGAACCAAGGGATTTCCAACATGAAAAAGACATGCAAGTGGCTGCTCCTTCATCGATCACCGTATGAAATATTTTCTTGTTAAGACAACCATCTATGATTTGCAATGCTAGTTAGTGTGAGAGACGTGACTCACTTTGTTCCATGCTAAAGGAAATAATTTTTGACTCCAAAGGGTCTATCCCCCCTATGGATGATAGTAAGGATTTTCACTATGAAGGAAAAATTTTCAATAGTTCAAGTGTCAACATAGCACATGGTTCCTAGGTGATATCTTCCACTATGCTATAGTGTTGAGCTGCCCGAGCATTCATATTATGGGTAGTCTGTCAAAGTGTTAAGCCCTAAATAGTGGCTCATTACCCCTTAATTAGGGCATATTATATTAGTAATGTTATTTTATTTATGTCGGCTTTAGTCCATTAGTTGTAATTATACCTCCTAGTCTCCTATATATACCAAGGAGACATTTTCATTTTGAATCATCTTGTAATTGTACATTTATGTGGGCATAAGGAGGTTCCACCTCGAAGAGGCTTATAATTTGAGTTTCTCTATTTTTCAAGGCGTTGAGTAATTATTTTGAGGTTTTTCTATGCTATATTGATATTTGGTTCTTAACATATGGTAGCAGAGCTCAAGGTCTTAGGATTTCGCTGCTACATATGAGACACCTTGGCATTTTCGCTATAAATTTGTTTCTATAATGTTTCATAAGGAACGACTTGGAGGATATTTATTATATGGATCAAGGTATGTTGGTTTAAACTTTCATCCCCTGAGGACTTATCCTTTCGGAGATACAACCTGTGCAAGGTAGTGTTCTGGAATCATCCTGAATTGATTCATTGCAGAATTTTTTCTATAAAACATTTTTTGTAATGTTGTAGACCTTGAACTTTGGAGGCTATTCATAGAAATTAGTAGAGTATCTGTGGTAAAAATTTCATCTTCTGGGTCATCTAAAATTTGTAGATACACCTTGTGGAAGATAGGGTATCTGACTAGTCCTATTGACTAGTCTCAAGAAGGTGTTCTAGGTAAAACAATCATAACTTCTTCCTAGAGCATCCAAATTGAGTGAAACTAGTTTCATTGGATAGTGGACAATCTGTAGTATTTCTGTCATGAGTTTCAGAATTTATATCATTTATTTTGTGCGGGGCACGCTATACAAGTGAGATCTCCTGGAAAGGATAAAAATCAGAAAGTTGTGGGGAAGTTACCATAAATTCCACTTGACACATCCAATTTTGATCAGACCTGTGGCATTGCAGAGAATAAATATCAGAGAACTACAAAAAATAAAGTTTCATACCCAGAAGGGATGAAACTTTGGAGATACAGTAGAAGAAATATTGTCTAGCAGAACCACTTCAAAATCAAGGTTTAAAAGTGATACTTGGCCAACATGCCACCCAAAAAGGGAACTTCTACACCAAATAAGCCTCCAGAAAATCCTAGTTGGACTCTTGATGAAGGTGAATAAATGTGTAGGGACATAAGTGATTTACAAAATAAAATAGTAACAAAATATGAACTACAAGAGATGGAAGCTAAGTTGGAGGCAATAAATACTAAGATGGATGGTTTAAAAGAGGAGATCATGGAAGGATTGAAAAATTTAGTAATAGAGAGGACACCTGAAAGTGAAAATGTATCCCATGAAATTCATGATGAGGACACAAGGAAGGTGAATCAAGAATGGAGAAACTCTAACTTTG
>JASDQU010250747.1:0-16333 GCA_032191745.1 Picea mariana
TTTTTCAGAGCGTTCTCCAAGATCTTATTGAAGGCTTATACTATTCCATTTGCCTAAGGATGGTATGGTGTACTCTTTTGGTGATAAAATTCGAAATCCTCAGTCATATCCCTGATAGTATTGTTGATAAAGTAAGTACCTTGGTCACTCATCAAAATTATTGGACATCCAAATATGGGGATCACTTTCTCAAACATGAAGTGAGATGTTGTCTTTGCGCTACATTATTTGACTGCTTCTTCTTCTTCCCATATTGTTAAGTATTATGTCGTGGTGATGATATATATAGCTCATGTCCTTTTCGCTGGTAGATTGATTAGTACGACAAATTCTATTTCCCATTTTTCAAATACCTACAAAGTTACTTGTGGTCTTAGGATCATCTCATCCCTTCTATTAGGTTTACCAACCCTTTGAGAGACATCACATTTCTGGCAATATTCCTTATCATCTATGTGAATTCTTAGCCACCATATTCCTAAATGCAATACCTTGTGTGCAATATATTTTCTTGCATAATTTCCTCCAGCTATTCCCTCATGGTATTCTGCCAAAATTCTAGGTCTTTCATGTTCTAATACACACCGTCTCAAGGTGTTGTATGCACCCATCTTATATAAGTGTAATGCAATCATTTGATAGTCTGCAGCTCTGACTACTAGATTTTTCTTCTACACAATGCTAAATTATTGTGGAGTGATCCCTATACTTAACTATTCAATAATATCAGAAAAATATTCATCAGCTATTTGTACTGAAAACAACTGCACATTAGGGAAGTTGTCTTCCAAGTTGGTAGGTTCCTCTCCATTAGTGAACCTTGAAAGATGATCAGGTCCTACATTCAACTTCCCCGGTTTGAATATCACTTCAAAATCAAATTCTTGAAATAACAACAACCATCTATAGATCCTCGCCCCCAACACTAGCTTGTTGACTAAATACTATAGGGTAGAATGATCTCTAAACATATTAAAATGTTTTCCCAACAAATAGTGTCTGAACTTCTTAAGTGTGTATACCAAGGCTAAGACTTCTCTTCCTTTGGTGTTGTAAATCTTCTCTGATTCTAAAAAATTTCTACTTGTAAAGGATATAGGATAGTCTAAATCCCCTGCTCTCGGATGTGCCAGAATTTCTCCAAGTGATATGGTTGATGCATCTACATGCACATGGAATGTATTTTCCTAGTGTGAGAATACTAGGATATGTGTTGTGACCATATTTTATTTTAACGTGTCCAACCCTTGTTGACAGTCCTTATTCCACTGAAATCTAATATCCTTCTTTAGCAGTTTTTCCATTGGTGCAATAATATGTGCATACCCCTTTATGACTTTCCTATAATAGCACGTATATGTCCTAGTGTGGCTCTCAACTAGAACACTGATTTTGGTGGTGGTAAGTTGACAATGACTGCAATTTTAGCAGGATCTACTAGAAATCCTTGTTTATAGACTATATGTCCCAACAATATTCAAAACGGTGTCCCAAAGATGCATTTATTTATATTCAATGATATCTAACACTACCTACATATTTCCAACATTAGCCTTAATACTTTTACATGATCGTTTAACATACTATATACAGTCCAATCATATAGATATACTTCAAAAAATTGATGTATGAATTCTTTAAAGGAAGCTATGACTACTCTTGAAAATATGGTTGGTGCATTCTTTATCCCAAATTCCATGACTGTGTACTAGTAGGATCCCCATTCTATAGAAAAAGTAGTTTTCTACCTGTCTTCTGGAGCTATATTGATCTGATGGTAACCTGATAATCCATATGTAAATGAGTATGCTTATTGGCCTCCCACGTTCTCTAATACCTCATCTGTGAAAGGTCTGAGAAAAGTTTCATGTAAGCAAGAATCATTCAATTTTCTCAAATATACCCAGATCCTTATCCCCCCCTTGTTTCTTTTCTTGGACTACCATAGGGATTATCCATTTAGATTCCTCTATTGGTTCTATAATACCAACTTCCAACATTTTGTCAATTTATGCCTTCACTTTCTGCTTATATACTGGATTCAGTCTATAAGGTATCTTCCTGACAGGTCTTGCCTCAAGTTTCAGAGGTATTTTCATCTCTCCTAGCTCTCCTGCTATGCCTTTCATCTCTGTAAAGGTTGTTAGGAACATGTCACTATATTCACGCAGTAACTCTATTATTCTTTCTCTTGTTTATTCATCCCAATAGTCTCCAATACTTTCCATTTTAGGGTTATCAATTGTCCCAATGTTGACTTTCTTCACCTTGATTAGTGCAAAAAATACTTTTGATTCCAGAGATGGGCCTTCCACCTCTCTTTCTCCTTCAAGTTCTGTAATATGAATATTTCATGGTTCATCTTCATCTGGTACTTGTTCTTCAACATGATAGCATGACAATAGTTCTTTGGCTATCTATTTGTTTTGTTGTTGATACTCTATTATGAGTTCAACCTATGGTTCATCAATAAATATCACACCATTTATCTTCTTTAGTGTTGAATCCATGTTGGGGTTCTCATGTTCAAATGAGAAAGTTACTACAAAATTATGTTGTAATGTTGTCCATTCAGTAGTACCTCTGCACATCTCCTACTCTACATACCAATTTTCTGGGATTCCTTCCAATGTGTGGATGAAATGATGAGGCCATTCTTCTGGTGGTGTCATCCTCCATTTTTTCCTGCACTTCTCCAAGTGTTCTGTTGGTGTCCCTTTCTTTTCATAGTTATGCATTTTATTGTTTCCCTGTTCTGCGGAGAATCTAATGCGCAATAACCATTTACATTAGTACCAGCCCTAAATTGTTCCTTTGTGTGCACCCCACCATCGTGCAGGTGTAACCTTGAGTGCTATGTCTAGGGCTAAGAGCCTCTGATTTTATAGTACTTCGTATTCATATTTTGTTAGGAATTCCTCTAAGTCATTTACTCCATGAAAACTGGGAGGTTCTCTTATCTCTGTACCAACCCATCTTACTGTGCGGTCTATTCTTACACACCTTCTTGTAGACACTTCATGTAATCTCTGCTGCCAATTCTCCAAACCTTTATTTGATTCAGAAGCACATGATTTGATTCTTGTCTAGTTGAGTACCCCATATGCAGTTGGGTTAACATAATATTCTTCTTGTGTGGTGGTTCTGTACAACTGGTTTATTTCTTCTAGGTCTAGACAGGTGGGTTCTACCAACCTTTATCCTTCTAATGGATCTAATGGTACAATGACTCTGTATTATATCGATTTGAATGTCATTTTTATTGTCTTCAAATTGATTATGGCTTGGTTATCAAATTCCCAATCCAATCCAAGAAATGTTAGGTAAGGTGTTACGCCATCTACAATGTCTATTACCTCAAACTCTACCTTAGTGAGTAGTCCATCCAAATCTACTATCACACCTTTAAGCCTTCCAATTGGTAGAAATTTGTGTTGATTTGCTAACTTCAACTGGTCAGGTGAATATCCTAGTGTGGGATATCCCATACAATTCCATGTCTTCTTAGGTAACACATTTACTTCGGAGCCTAAGTCCAATATGGTATCCCCCATATTGAAATCTCCAATGTTGGCATTCAATCTGAATTTTTTTCTTGTCCTCCTTGTATGGAGGTGATTGACTATTTTCTACTCTAACTTATGCTCTACCTCTACATTACATATTTCTAAAATATTTTGAAAAAATTTAATAGATGATGGATTATTCATTGTCTTAACACAGAATTGAAGAAAATTCTTTATGGTACTTACTTTCCCTAAAGGTTGTGCTTGATTGGTGTGGTCCATTGATGAAGGAATATTGTACAATGGTGCATTCTGAGTATGTTTTGTAGCTGATGTAGATGTTACATCTTGTTTGAGGAACTCTTTTCTGGCCTCCTTGAATGTCTCATTTTCTTTCTGTGCATCAAACTACTTCTTTGTTTCAATATTTTTCTTCACCCATTGGTGTTGTGCTAGATCCTGTTTCATTGTGTCAATTCCTGTCTTAGCACATCCTCATGTGACAATGTTGATATTTATTCTATCATCCCTACCTTCTATTGAGATCCACTGAACATTTTGGTTGTTCTGGTTCCTTTTTTCTTGATTTTTTCCCAAAAGTGTTGGGAATTCCTCTGTATCATGGTTTGTTGTGCAACAATACATACATGTTGCTGGTGGAAGTGGAAATTCGCTTGCATAATGTCCTATATCTTGGAATTTGTGCCACACTAATGGATCTTCCTCTTCCAAATCATCCTCTACCTCGTCATCCACCTCTATAGCCAATTCGATCTCCTTGCGATGTGTTGTATTGAGGTACCTAATTATACTGTGCAGGGTTATGTTTTGGTTGTGCAGTGTTATAATGAGGTTGCACAGTGTTATACTGTTGGTGCACATTATTATATTGAGGTGGTACTTGGTTGAACTGAGGTGAATCTTACCCTTTCATAATTTATGCTTGCACCCTATAAGTATCTGAAGTTATTTCCCTCATCAGGTCCATTGTCCTACAGTCTTTATCATCATGACCCAATGATTTGAAAAAATTACAGTATAAATTCTTGGGTATTATCTGGTACTTCTGCATCATTGGAAAGTGATATGGGTCATTCCCATGCATTTTACATATCTCGCACCATGGTCCTCATGTTGGAAAACGGTTTGGTTCTCTTGTTGCCATGTATTCCGTGAAAGTTGGGCTTTCATTCTTGTGGTGTCCTTTTGTCCTGCATGTGATACACCAAACAACTTCTATTTTCTCTTTTCCCTTATTCTGGTTCAGTTAAAATGTGAGATTATTCAAATCCTCCTTCAACTCCTCTATTGTTGGATCTATCTTTTGATACTGGTTCTCTTCCAACTATAAGGTTTTCTACAGATCCTCTATCTAAGTTTGAAACTTATGTTTTCTCAATGGGTATTTCAAATATGGTAACAATGAATTCACAAAGAGATGTCTATGTTTCATGTCAGTCATGACATACTTCAACTTACCTTTAAGACACTTAAACCTCTGATCAATCTCCCAAATAGACTCACCTGGTTTATGTCTTATTTCAATTATCTCATTCATGCACTGAACTTCTAAACTAGGCTTCTGAAATTCATTTATCAGTAGCTTCTTGACATATGCAATCATCCTTGTTGTTCCTGGTGGACTACTTACATCTACAATCATGTACCAGTCCAGTATGTAGTATCTTAGTGTGATATCTAATTGCACAAGTTTTGTATCCTCATATGTAATATTCTTTTCTTCCCATATCTTATCGCAGATGAATAAATGATTTTTAGGGTCCTCAGATGCCTCTCCCCAAAATTTTGGTAACCTGATGGTGGGATCATGTCCTACCATCTTGAAACATGTTGAACTACTACGTCCTCGTTGTGTAAATATTTGACTACTACTTCCTGAACTGGCTCCTCCAGTTTTTGCTCATTTTTTATATGTACTTCCTACTATCTTTCTTCCACTAAAATTTGGTTGTCTGAATGGTGGTTTTGTTTCTTGTGTACTAGTCGCACATGGGGTTATGGGTTCCACACTGACACTGACATGGATGGGAGTTATGCCTTATGTTCCTACCCTTGGACCACCTGTCTTCTTTTCATATGTTTCATGCAATATTTCCCCAATCTTCTCTATATCCTAGAGATCATCTACCTCTTCTTCATCACTTTCCAAGACCTCTCTATTATCTATGGATCTGTTCTTATTATTCATCTTATATTGGTAGGGTACTCCACTACGTGTCTTTCTAGTTGTTTCCATTATCTTGTTTATCTAATCTTCCTCCATCATGATTCGGTCCATGACCTCCTTCTTATTTTCCTTATCCATCTCTTCCTCCATTTATCCACCTCTTGTCAGTGCTTCCCTTCTTCCCCCATGCATGTAGGGAATTTTAGTTATCTGATTCCATCGTCATCACATTGTTTTTATACAATAAAATATTTATTTAAGTGTACAACAATATGATATACCTACCTATAGGTCATTTTATAAACTCCTGCTCTAATGCGCTATAATAATTCACGATATCTACTGCAAATTATGTCATTAACCCTCCAACAATACTATCTAACCATAAATCTATTATGCGCATGAATTTGTTCTTAACTTGTTGTAACTGCGTGATCTCCATAGGGTTCCACTGGAGATGTCTGATTTGATTTGCAGGGTGGTTTTCTTTTAACCTCAATAGCCATTCATACAACACATGCAGGAAATCACAGAAAAATACCTCATGCAAGTCGCTAAACACGTACTTGTCCATATATTTTCATGATGTTAACTTAGGGTTTCTGTTATCATTCTGCACAAACTTAATCTCCTTTGTTTTCAACCATCTTTCAATCTCCACCTTAGTTGGATTCCACGGTATGAACATTCCCTTTTTATACCTTCATTCTCTGCATGCTTCTTCTATGGATCCCATTCACTCAATCCCCTATAGTTCCATCTAGTAATGAAACCATTTGTTGGTTATTAATCTCTCTACCTACTTCTTGGGCTTACCTAGGTTCATATCTGAAAAGGTTTGCAACAAAACCCTCTAGAACTATTGGTCGTCCTGGTAAACCAAAAGGACACACAACACACATAATGTACTGCATAGTCTCACCCGAGATAGTTCTATGGGGGAATGTAATGCTCAAATTCTTGCAGTCTAGGAAAGAGTGGGGATATGGGATTGTAATTGATCTTTCTCATTCCTTAAACTTATTACCCAATATATTATTCTTAAGATCGATTCATTTGTGAATCTTATGCATGAATTCTAATAGCTCTAACTGACTTATTCATTCATCTATTCATAATATAAATAATGACAGAAAGTAAATATGCAATCACAACACACATAACACATGATTTTACCGTGGTTCACCCCCTCCTGGGATATGTCCACAAATATATGTCTTCTTAGGCTCTTTTATTTAGATTTCTTCAATATATGGCACCATGCGTAGTACAATCTCGATCATACAATCATGAAAAAGGTTCCCAAACCTCTGTGAGGTGGAATAGATCACAACAAACTCCTCAACCTGTGATCTAACCCTCAATATCTAGCTACCTTACTCTTATACAACTCAACAACTTACAAAAATGGATCACAATAGTTTCTTACAATTCAGAACTATCTTGGAACAACCATCCAACAACCCCAAACTAGACCTCCTACGTTCTTATTTATACTAATTTACAATATTCTTAGCTGTTACAATCTCTTGCAAAAACCCTAACCCTAGCATGGTTAGTTTTTCCTTCTTGCATGCCTTGCATTCTTTCCTCCTTTGCATGTGGCTTTCCCTCGCACATGTTGCTTTTCCTTCCAGTTATTCTTCTCCAAAATTGGGTTTTACCCTCCAAAATTAGGTATTTCTTCAAAATAGTACTGCGCCCAACACCCCTCCATCTGTGCCACTCCATATTGAGAAACTGAACTTTGACTCTATTCTATGCCCTCCCAAGAGAACAATTTGAAATTCGACCTTTAATCCTAACTCGCGTGTTGCTCAAAACTACAACATCATTGAATATTTGGCTCAAGCACCTTGCGCTATGTCAGATCTCAAAGTTATACAACACTACCCTAGAAAATATAGGACACTCTTGGAAGTCATTAGAGCTATAGATCCCGACTCATCTAACACTATCACATTTAACCTGGATAACTTTAAATCATGACTCTCTCATCAACGTGCTTTCCAAATCAATGTTGTTGTACATAATCAACATATTCATCGCACAATATTGGACAAGGGGGCCTCCATGTGTTTCATGTCCTTGGCTTGTTGGAAAGGCCTTAAATCACCTGGTCTCAATCAATCTCCCACCATGTTACGATAATTTTATGGAAGATTTTTTCGACCTTATGGATTATTACAATCCTTAGTCGTTCAATTGGGAGGAAAAATTGTTTTTGTAGATGTAGAAGTAGTCGATTCTCTCTTGGATTATAACTTGTTTCTAGAAATAAGTTGATTACATGATATGACTGTATTTGTTTCATCAATTTTTTGATGCATCCAATTCTCTCATCAAGTTAAAATTCTGACCATCGATCGGTAGATTATTGTACACTGACGCTTGCACTCAAACATCCAATAACATTCATTTTCTGGGAGATTCCAAAATCACTTATGAAAGTGTTGGGGTAGGTATATTGAAATATTTCTCGCTCATGGGTACCTTACCTACACCTCTTACTCCCACTACGCAACATATTGCAACGGTTAATACGATTTCAACTACGAAACATCAATCTTTTGAATAGTCTGATCCTTGGATCGTGCCTAGTCCCTTATAATTCGATACAATAGGTGACACCATGCCACCTAGTCTTGCAAAGGTTGAATATGATACCATCTAGTTTTCCTCTCCTTCTTTGGATGACCAACATCTATTGGCGTATATGACTTATTCGTTACAATCTTGGTTATATTCCATATCCTCTACTTTCAATTAAATCCTACAAATTTTTCCATCAGATGAATCTATTATGGAAATGCTTGGTATCGAAGAGGCACCATGGAATGAAAACCAACATCTTTCATCATTTCTTCCCATTTTGGATGAAATAGAAAAAGATATTTCATCTATCTTTCCTAATGATATCGTCGATGCTCCCCAATCTCTAATACTCACCCAGGATGTGATCTCTGAGGGGAATTTGGAAAATATCTCTTCCAGTGTTACGGTCGGCATATCCATTAAAGAATGTATTGTTGAGAACATACAAATAGGTGCAAATTGTGTAGTTGAAGAAGTTGAAACTTATACCGCCTTGTTTAAGGAATTTGGTGACATCTTTTCCTGGAGTTACAAAGAAATGCTAGGGATCGATCCATCAATTGTTGTGCATAAAATCGAAACTTACCTAGGAGTTAAACTTGTGAGACATAAACTTCACCCAGTGCATCCTAAGAAAATTCCAACAATCAAGGAAGAAGTAGAAAAAAAATTGAAATCTGGTTTTTATTTATCCTATCCCTCTAATCGAATGGATTGCCAGGAAACAAGGGACCATTCTTGCTTGCTTCAATTATCGGTATCTTAATAAGGCTTGTCCCAAGGAAAATTACCCTACACCTTTTATCGACCAAACTATTGATAATTGTGATGGAAGTGTCATTTTCTCTTTTATGGATGGATTTTTGGATATAACCATATCGAGATTTAACCTTCTGATCAACATAAAACAACATTCATCTACTCTTGGGAGAATTTATCTTATCGAAAATGACCTTTTGGCCTTAAAAATGATGGAGCCACTTTTCAGTGGGCCATGTCGTATGCATTCCACAATATCAAACATATTTTTGAACCCTACCTCGATGACTTACCCACTCAATTGTCTCATCGACGAGACCACATTGGTCACCTACGAGCCATCTTTCTTCGATGTTAGTTTTACAACATACGTTTGAACTCCTATAAATGCATCTTTGTTTTCGAATTAGGGAGACTCCTCAAATTCATAGTATCAAAAGACGGGATTAGGGTGGATCCCTTAAAATTCAAATCCATTCTTTCTTTACCTCCTCCCAACAACCTCACTCAGCTACAAATTTTTCAAGGGAAGGAAAACTTTCTTCATTGTTTCATTTACAATTACATCGAAATCACTAAAGGATTCATGAGATTGATGCAAAAAAAACACCCCTTTCATCTGGGATGCATCTCCTTAATGCTCATTCAATGCTCTTAAACATGCCTTAATGAACACACCTCTTTTTTATCCACCGAATTATGCAAAGGTTATATCCTTTATTTTGCTGCCTCTACTTCCACTATCACCATGGTGTTAGTACAAGAGAATGATGATGACACTAAACATGCGATTTACTATATGATTAAAAGTCTATCAGGTCCCCAACTTCGGTATTCACATGTCTAAAAGTTGGCTTTGGAAACATTTATTTTGATCCAAAGGTTTCACCATTACATTATGTTACGCACTACCATGTTCATCGTAGACTCAAACCTCATGTACCATAGATTGAATTTTCAAGTACTTGGGGGAAAATATTCCAAATGGATCATCATTTTCCAAGACTTTGATCTCAATTTTTCCAAATCAAGGGCTTATAAATCATTGGGTTTTGTGGAAATAATTTGCGATCTTCCCCATGGTTGATTTGAAATTGATCTTTTAAAGACATGGTTAAGTTTTAATCATGAGTTCATTTACCAATTAGGAATTGATTAAAGAAGAAGAAATTAATGAGGTATTATAGAAGCCATAATAAGAAATGAATATTAGAATGTAATCACAAAGAACAACAAAGTTGTTAATGGAGTTCTACAAGATTGCCTACATCTCCGGTCCTTTGTCTTAGTGAGTGAGCCTTTCTTATTTCTCTTTAATGCTTCAAACATACATCAGAAAAGTGGAAAAAAGATTTCAAACTAGTCTAGTTGTGCTCTTCTTGACCTCAAGAATCCAACACAACCGACGACACTGAAAAAGGTTGAGGGTAGCTCCCACAATTGGCCTGCAAAGTTCCCCTCCTCAATGGCTTCCCTGCAGAAAAATGGCTTTGGATTTCAAATTCCTCATCATTTCTCCTATTATGAACCTCTCTAATGCTGTTAAAAAACCCTTTTTTATATATTTTTTGATTTGGTATCAACCTCCCAACTTCCTCCCAAGATCTAGCCTCAAATTGGGCTCCAAATCTCAAAATAATGGCTAAACTCCATTAAAAATAGATGAAAATAACCAAAAATATCTTATTTTATGGTCAAAAACCAAAAATTTGGAAAAATACTAGGTGCATACCTCTATTCATGGGCTCATGGTCACATGCACACTTCCATATGGCCTCAGGATGGGCTGGCGCACTGGTCTTTAGCTCTAGTCTTTGATGCGTTGGTCGTATGGCATACCCCATGTGCCCTAGTCCTTATCTCCACGTGCTCCAACTATTGTAGCCCTAGTTCATAGCCCCCCTGGGTCGCGTGGGATGTCATATGGCCCTTCATTACCCCCCACCAACTAGAGCTTAGCCCAAACCTCGTGCTATAACCTCTTTAAATAAAACTTTGTCCAGGTGTATAAACAAGAAACAAACTCACCCATATGATTAGCCTGGGAGGTTAGGCTGCTGGCGCGAGTGGAGGTTGGGGGTTTGAAACTTGTGAGTAACAAACAAATTTTGACCAAGCCAACATTGGATAAATCTGGGGTGCCATGAGGTGCCCTCTAATTGGTCCACGTGTCACCCTGTGATTCGTCTGTACCATACAATCATCACACATTCAACACACAATCAACATGCATAGTCATCTTCCATGTCACCACCATACAGCCTAGTCACATATCCAGACAGCTTCAACGTCATCATCTGTACAACCTAATCATCTTCCACGTCAGGATCTGTACATCCCAGTCACCTTGCCACATTAACATCCATACAACCCAGTCACCCTGCCACGTTAGCTTCCCTACAGCCACATGTTGTTCGTACTGCCACGTATCATCCTGTCATTGGCCCACGTCATGTATGGAATTCCATGTGTCATCTACACACTACCACATGTCAATTCTGTACTGGTCCAACTCAGCCTGAAAAATACAAAACTGAGTGACATGTGTCATATCTTGTTGATCCCGCATTAGCATGATGATGTCATCATGACATCATGTTGATGTCACCTATCGTGTTGTTGACTTCAGCAATGCAGCCTGTTGACTTTGACTAGTTTGAATTTTTTCCTTTTTGGAAAATTGGTTAGAATGTGATATCTTTCACATATGGTGTCCATTTCCAAAAAATATATATATGGACAGAATCAGTGTGATGCGCCAGACGTAATGGCATTGGTTTCGTCTGATTCCGAGAACATTGATTTTTAGGCCTTCCTAGATCCATTTTGGATGAATGTTGATGAGGATACTAAGCCCAATGATTCTCTTCCTGATGAATCCTCATTCCTTATTAATATGTCTGATCTTGGGTATGGAGATATTCTTATCTATCTCCAAACCCAATGCTTTCAACCTATCATTTCACATGTTGGACGATGTCGCACTAGATGCCACTCAAAGAACTACCTTTTCATTGGTGACACCTTGTATCAACATGGAATTGATATTGTATTATGACATTGCTTAACCCATGAAAAGGACATTTTAAATGACTGTCACGTTGGAGCTTGTGGCAGTCATCTTTTTGGGATGCCTACAACCCCAAAAATTCTACGTGCCGGTTATTTTTGGTCTTCCATATTCAAATATTATATCGAGTCCATTAAAAAATTCCCACTCTGTCATATCTTTTAGAGGAAAGCACGTACCCACCCAAATCCACTTCATCCCATTATCATCATTGAACCCTTTTTAAAATGGGGCATCAATTTTATGCAATGTAACATTACCTCTGACGGGGGGCAGAGTTATATCATCGTTTTCGTCGATTATTTCACTAAATGGGTTGAGTCTATGCCTATTTTTCTTAATGATGGTCGCACTATAGTACTGTTTGTGTTAAATCACATCATCACTCAATTCAATGTCCCACAAGCTATTGTAATTGATCATGGATCTCATTTCCAAAACCATATGATGGGTGAATTACACACCTAGTCAAGTTTTATCCATGAAAAATCACCCCCCTACTATCCATAGGAAAATGGAAAAGTTGAAGCCATCAACAAAGTCCTAAAGACCATGCTTTAATGCATGGTGGGAGAAAACAAAACCTCTTGTCACTTGCAAATATTCTCCACACTCTGGGATTATCGAACTTCAGTTAAAACCACAACTGGGTTTACACCCTTCCATTTGGTATATAGGATAGAAGTGGTATTACCAATCGAATGTGAGATCCCTTCGTTGAAAATCACCGTAGAACTCTTACCCCACATTTTTGATGAAGAGGAGTGATTCTTATATATTACCAAGTTCGATGAAACTCTTCACGATGTTTCTCTCATCAACGAGACATAAAAAATGCATGAAAAATCAATATGATAAATCCATCCAACCTCGCACCTTCGTAGAGGGAGATCTAGTCCTAGTCTATGATCAAGATCACGAAAAACTGGGGGTAGGGAAGCTAGAACCCATGTGGCATGGGCGATACATCATAAAATGTGTGTTACACAGAGGCGCCTACAAGTTAGTAGACTATGATGGAATATCTCTTGGTGAGCCCCGAAATGGGATTTACCTCAAAAAATACTATGCATATAATATCTCACATGTGTGCTTTGTACATTACTATACTATATACTTTTGACTTGGTGTGTCTTTTCTTTTTCATGCACGATTTTTGTCTCAGTTTCTGCTATAGATAATTTTAGGGGCGAAATTTCGCAAATGGGCAAAATTTTGGGGTTTAAATTTTTGAAGAGGCGAATTTTTATTAAAATAATTTTTAAGAAAATTAAAAATTTTAGCCCACACATTAAACTGAAAAACATAAATTTTACATCATTAGGCACCTATTTTATAGGAAGAAAATCAGTGCAAAGAGGAATCGCCCTCCCGATTCCATGGCTAAATATCCAATTCGCCTGGAATTTTTAAAATCCATCTTTTTGGTGAGTGAATCGCCTACATATCCTCAAATCAAGGCTTTATGGCATGGATTTTTCCCACGGTTTTCATGGATTTTCAAATTAAGGTTTTTTGGCACGGATTTTTTCCATGGTTTTCATGGATTTTGTTAGGGAATTATTTTTCCCATAAATTTTTAGTTTTCCCCTCGATTTCCAATTCATGGAATGCATTTCCTTTCTAGTTTTATGGAAACTAGTTTTTATAAATTATGGAAAAGGCTGGGCCTTCAACATGCTACATGATTTCAAATCTAAATTGTTTACTCAACCTTGATGCTAAATCCTTGAGACCTATAGAGGCACACGCATTCTTGCAACACTTGGATGATCTTCAGAGGACATTTTCCCAGCTCTCTCGTACACTTCAGATCAGTCGTACACTTCAGATCGGTCTCACTGCACAGGATATCAGGTAGGTGGACCATGGAATTTGTATTTCATTTGTTTCAGTCTCTTATTTTTTTTGGTGGAATTTGTATTGGAGCCATTTCTATAGGACTTGTACGTTATTTGAGCAAGAGAAATTCTACACGTACATTCCCTACATTTAATTAATGATCAAACCCATTTATTCATAGCCATTTTCATACTCAACTCACAATTCTTGTTTCCATTATTTTATGAAATTTATAAGTTCCAGGGAAAATGACCATTAATACGTGAGGGTCTCCAGTGCTCAAGGTAACTCTCATCAGAAGCTATTATTTTATATTTGACAATCTAGGAGATATATAGATTCACCTTTGTACTTATTACTTGTTTGGGAAATGCACACACAATCTTGCTAGCAGAAATCCAACACAAGCAATGTGGCGTAACAAACTAGGTTTTTGATTGTCCTCGTTACCAATGGTTCACTATGAAGATCCCCTGGAATATTTTCGAAAGACAAGAAGCACAACAAGAATTATAAAGTTATCTTTCGATTCCTCCCTCACATTTTCCATCGCCACATCCATGGCAACCAAAGTATCCCTCCAACCTATATATTTGTTCACATGGTATTGATATTGTTAATATTACTGCATAGAGATTTATATTCACATGACATTGATCAAACAAAATTTGGAACAGAAGTTGGTGGAACACATAGCCAACAAGTTAAATATGAGCACAACATTGGGTTTCTCTAACGTGATTGGGCTGGCAGAGGAAATTGAATTCTGTGATAATCACGTTACTCACATTATTCCCACCACATATGTAAACCATTATGTGAGTATTATCTAGCCTTGTTTGATTTTTCCATATGTATTTCTATTTGTAAAGTCATGTTGTGAGTCAATGAATGAATGTTGAAGAAATCGATAGTGATGCATTTCGTAAGCTATGGTCTCTGAGGGCGTGGTTCCAGATCCCTTGCAATTTTGCTTAGATTGTGTCGATGCACTGCACCGAATGAAGGAAGTTGCTCATAAATAATATGTCCTCCTTATATCCTGCACAGGAATGTGCATGGAACAATGGAACTCACCGACACCCACATGCAATCTTGCATGCCCGCGTCAATAAATATCTGTCACGGAGGTTGTTATCAATTTTATTTTGGGGAAGCATATAATATAATGTTGTTCTTAATAATCTTGGGCTTTGAACAAAATCAGTTGGTACTTCTGACTTGAAGTCAAAATTCACATTTTGAATTATTTCTCATGTAATATAACGTTGTTCTTATTGCTCTTGGGCGTTGAACAAAATCTATTGGTACTTCTGACTTTAACGTCAAAATTCACTGACAGTTTGAGTTATTTCTCCATTAATGACCCTACCCAATATATTGAGGAAATTCCATTAATAGTATGCGCACAAATTCGTTGTGTAGGTTTTTACCAAAATTGAATCATATTCAACATATAATCATCTTGGCTAAAGCAATCTCATAATTTAGGCAACACTTCATATACTTTTTGGCAAATATAAAACTCAGGGCATTTCCACCGCCATCTGCAACTATAACACTCCATTTACCCCCTTGGAATACATCCATCACTCTGGTTTAATGTATAAACATCTTTGGTTGAAGGTTCTTTATAATCTATATAACCAATTAAGCTGTAAGAGTAGAAGCTTTTGTTTTGTGTTGTATACACATAAGGCTTTAAGTGAATAATATGAATATAAAACATATATTTATACTCTAAATGGATATTAACATATTTTATTATAAATTCTATTATAATTCAATATAAATATAAATTAGATATGTAATATTATAATAATAAATTATATAAAGGAAAGAAAAAAATGGATATTTAAAAAATATAATTAATTAAAAATATATAGTTATAAATAATAATAATAATAATCTATTTACCCCCCTCTGCTCAACAATTGGACTGGTAAAGTCTACGAAGGTATACATACCCTACCCCCTCTGGATTTGAACCTGTGACCTCTTAAGAGGAAACACATGTTCTTAACCATTAGGCCCACTCAATAAATTAATATAAATTTAAAAATACCAAATAAACTCAAATTATTGAAAGATTTAAATTATATTAAGAAATCACATTGTAAGGTCTTGAGGTGCTTGTATTTATGAAATTTTATTATGAAATAAAAAATAATTTAATGTTTTTTTTTATTAATAGTAAAAAATAATAATTATTGAAATTAAAAAATATTAAAAAGATTCTTTATAAATCTAGCTTGATTTTTAATAAGTAAATATATAAAACTTATTCATGATAACATTCTTTAAAGAGAATAATTTTCATTTTTTGTAAAATTATTATGTAAAAATGAAATATATAAAATTTATTCATATTAA
>JASDQU010250748.1:2592-16333 GCA_032191745.1 Picea mariana
CACTTTGGTGATGATACCAAGGCAAGGTCGAATTAGCATGGTGATGATCCCAATGCAACATCTAAACTCAACTCAACTAGTCAAACTGAAGTGTGAACTGAAAGAGAATATTCTCCAGGTGGAATATTCTCTCCTAAAATATAGAAGACTAGCTAATGACTAATTATGACTAATAAACAAATACAAACCTTAGGAAAAATAAATCCTAGGTGTGTGTGAAGTAACTCCAACAGGGTAAAGACTTGATTGTAGCTAATTAGTTGCTAGCCTTACAATTTATTCCTTTGTGACTCAACACATCAACCATGGAGGAAACATTCCCTAAGTGTGCTTATCCTACACATGCTTCCTTGAGTTGAGAATAGGTATGTTCCTTGCACTTTGGAACTAGTTTTCTTGCCCGCGACACTCATTTCCTCCACTGTTCTATAAAATTTATTTTAATCTTTTTCAGGATTTAATAACATGAAAAAGAGAAAGAAATAAAAAAACCAAAAAGAAGGGGGGAAAGTGTCTATCTTTTTGTTGGCAACAGTCTTTTCGCCCTTGAACAAAGCACAATATTTTAGTCAATTTCTCAATATTTTGGGTTTTGTATGGATTTAGGATACTTTTTCTTCTTTTTGAGTATAATATCCTCCAATTAGTTATTTTTCTAGACATATGGAGCATTTGATGATGCCTTCTGTATCATGAATGTATCCCAGTTTATAATCCATGATGCCTAAGTCACATAATGTGTCGTTCTTTTTTTGAAGGGAAGTTTCAGTCTGAGTCAACCATTCTGCAAAAAGTATCTAACCTTTCAAGTCAGCCTTCCTATGTCAGTCAAGTATGTCTCAATCTCACAAGTATCTTTGTATCTCACTCGTGATAGTATAGAAGGTCCCCATTGATTTATTACTTGCAATTATTCTCTTATCGGCGCCGACACATTGCTTTGAGAGTATGACCTAGAGCTGCACCTTGGGCCTATTTTCATCATTGATAGGTGACCTTGCACTCAACAAATGAAAAAACATCACTGGTTGATGACTGAGTGGTTTCCCTTGTGTTCTACATAAAAAATAATCATCACAGATAGGGATTCATGTGATACCTTGGTTTCCATTTGACCCCATTGGTGGATTCCTAGTCTTTGTCAGTAGTATTTATCATTGACTAATATTCAAAGAGTATTTGTCATGCACTATTCCATTTAGTACATGTCAGATTCATACCTCGGTATTATCCTTACAATATATTCGTTCAAGTCCTTCCAAATATTTGGCTTTTTGCTACCCCTCGTGTTGGATGAAGGAAGCTTCCTTAATGTCTTCCTTCCAACATATCTCTTCCTATTGAATTCAACACATCTTTGTATGGGACATGGATCTTTGTGGTACTGTAGTAATTAGTGGTAGTTTCCCTCACTATTGATAGTGGGAATACATCAATGTCCCCTGATCGATAGATTTTGCCAAGTGTTTGACACAAAGTCATTTATTTACACTTATTAGATTGTATCATCGTACCATGACACCCCTTATCATCATTGGTGGGTCGTCTCACTTTTGTTAATGGTAGACATCAATGACTAGTAATCAAATGGTGTCCCACTATGTTCGACCCCAACACATCTATTTACATGGTGTAGAATCGTACCACGATGAATCATTTTGAAGACTTTGGGTGAAGTATGGGCATCACATATTTTGTGCTCCTACTCGAAATATATTGAGTGTACCACCCCACATACATTGGTACTTGCAAAGGATCAATTTGTTCACTTCATTGGTTCTAAATATCCTCTAGTTTGATTTTGACACAAATCTCCACTATGAATCCATTCGTGGCTATGATCTACTTTTTGCATGGGTCCACTATGTATTGTTCGTGGCCATGGAAATCATTCATACTTTCATATATGCCATACATCCACAATGTACTTGATTTGAAAGCCATTCCTACATCATTCTTGAGCATGGGTATGTATGACTTGGGAAGAGAATACTCTTACTTCATCTCTCCTGATGGTTTCTGTTCTTGGATCAATTGTTCGAGAAATTTCATTTGATCTAGTTCAATTCATCCTTTCCTCTCAGATTTATAATTTATTTCAGCCATCATTTTCCCTTTTGACCTCACATATTAGGGGGCATCTATTATACCACAAATTTCCACATCAATTGCATTTGTGAGATGTCCTAGACCTTTTCCCTAGATTGCAAACTTAAATCCCATCCTCCTTCATCAAACTCATATAAAAAAAAACACTTTTGTTTCCATCCGAGGGTCATCCATGTGAAAACCACATATGTCTATGCCTTTTTAGTTTGCAACCCCTCGATGCCCTAAAAAAATATGAAAAAATTAAATATTCCACATTTTCGGGCGGAGTTTTCAGTTGGGATAGTTCCAAAAATTCCCTTGGCCCATACACAATGGAATTCAACCACCTCAAACCATTTAGGATGGTATAAAGGTAACTTTTAGGGCATGTATGAGGAGGAAAACCTAGGTGCAAGATTATGCTGACAAATTTATAATATTCTCTATTTTCCTTGATCTTATGAGCAACATCCCCCTGATCTGGAACTTGTTTTCCAGTACTCCTTATTCTCTCTTATATGACCAGAGGGTGTGTTCCTATACCTTTTGGGTAATCTGAGTAAGGGCCGTATTGTTAAGTTGATGCTTGAAAGACTAGTGGAGGAACCTGAGCGGCTGGCTTTGAGGCGATGATGACGATTAGAGTCAGGTTGTAACTACCCAATTTCACTTTCAATAAATTATTTATCTTTCCCTCCATACATGTGTAAACTGATTCAATCTGCTGATATATGTTAGTTTGTTTCATATACTTGAATTTTTTCACATTATATGTATTCTTTGAATTCATAAATATCTTGTTGCATCATATACTTGGTCTTCTTTTCTTGGTTGATACTAGTGGAGATCAGAAGCAGAATCAAAGGTGGAAAGAAAGGATTGAAATCAGACATAGGATACAAGGTGTGCAATATCTCCTTCTCTCCTCAAAGTAGTTATTTTCTTATAGCATTGTTGTGTGTGAGGGTAAGTTCTATATTTTACATATGGTCTCGCTTTGCTGTTATAGGAAAATTCCCCTGCAGACATGTGAATATCCACTTGGATTCTATACCCGTAATACCAAGACAGAAAGATACAAATGGACACTAACATCCCTTTGAGATTTGTTTAACTATCCAAAAAGAGAGAAGGATAAAAAAGTGATCCTACCTATTTCTGGTGTTTGTCCTTGCTATTCCAATTCGAATTTGATGTCCAAACTCCTTCACACAACTTGATACCTGCAAAACCACAGAAAATAAAGAGAAACAAAGAAACTCCTACTCTACCATGTTAGATTAAACAAATTCATCTATAATAGAAAAGCATATGTAAGATACAAAAACTAGAAGGGAATAGGCCAAGTATATTGATGAAAACTTGAAAGAGATACTTACAATCATGGATGGTGTTGCAATAACTTCCACAAATTATCCTCATCCAAAACCTTGCTCAAAATATCCACAATAATAATGAAAATACTTTGCTTATTATTTTCCTCCCATCTCTTCCAGAATCAAAGGTTTGATACCTGAAAGCTCCTTTCTTTCACCCTTGGAAAGGCATCCTTTTATAAGCTTGGGAGGCTCAACCACCATGAGTAGATTTGGAGATTATTTGAGGATACGAATCCTTTATGTTAGGATGTGATCCTAGGATATTTCCATAGGATAACATTCGATCCAAACCAACCTCATCTCCAAGATATGGTCTTCAAAAAGATGCGGGATTCTCCAAATTTTCCTCTAACCAAAATCAATGCTCCCCCATAGTTAGAGACAGAACGTTGATCCTAGATAAACTCTCCATAAATAAGGTAAAGGGGGCATTGATATATGGGGTAGCTCTCCCCCAACATGTCCTGGGGGGCACTACCCTTCAAAAATGCCCCAAAAAAGGTCGGTTTTTCAAGTAAAAAGTGTGTTTCTGACCTTGAAATGATGGGTTTCTTCCTCCAATATGACTTAGGGATCATGGAAAATGTTCATTGATGGTTTCAAGGGGTTAAAACACATATAAAAACATATAAAAGTGCATGTGACACTTTGTAAGGTGAATACGACACTTGATGACACTTACCAAGGTGCATACGACACTTTTACGACACTTGCGACACTTAGGGTGAGATACTTAAGTGTGTCATTTTTTTGTGTAACATATTCCCCCCTAAAGTGTGAGGTCAAAAGATAAACTGATGGCCGAAACACTTTGTATATTCTTCGAAGCAAGGGTATGGAGTCGGGGAACCTGGTAGAAGCTGCAACCAACCATCGAAAAATATTAATAAATGTTCCATTTCCGAGGCATGCATACCTATTCTTGGAATATGAGATGACCCAAAGCATGGCCTCCAACCAATACACTGTGGATCCATGAAAAATACTAAGGATATGGCCACTAGAGATATAATGTGGATCCATACCTCAATGACCTGAACTGATCGTAGCCATGAAAAATAAACAGTGGATCTACGATATGATAAAACATAGCCACATACCAATACAATGTGGATCTATGTGAAAATATATATATCAACATGCTCAAATGAATCCTTCACATCTTGGGCAAAGAAGATAACATAGTGAATGCTCAACCCAGGGTCTTCGTCCCAATCTCTATGTGGTACAAATCTAGCCATGCGAATAGATGTTTTGATGTCGAACATGGTATAAACCACTTGATTACCAGTCATTGAGGTAAACCGTTAATAAGTGTGATGGAAATCACCAATGATGTCAATGACTCCCAAGGTACCCTAGTACATTTCAGTGAATGTGAATAAATGAGTTGAGATCGAACATTCGTGAATTCATCCGATCATAAGTTAATGATGTAAACCGACTATCAGAAGCGAGGAGGCCTGCTATTGAGGCATGCAAGTCCCAAGGTACTAACTAGTTTCTAAGTCTAATTCTCAGATGATGTGTTGAAGTCGATAGGAAAAGACTCGTTCAAGGAGGGACTTGATGTATCCCCCATCATCGACACGAAATTGACATAGGAAAGTGATGTAAGATGGTGAATCAAATGAGTATGGACTGACATAGGAAATGGAAACTAGAAATAGTGCAGATGGATGGTTTGAAGTGAAAAATTCCCTTGAACATGATGAGGCATGACAACTGACTTGGAAACATTTGACTCAACGAGTACAAAAAATGTGACGGTAATAAGAGCACTCTTCGACTTGACAAAAAAGTATGGTGACACATGGAATTGGTATGAATCAGAGATAAGCTAATTAAACAACTGTAAGACGAGACACAAACATGTGCCTTGTTTAAGGGAGATAATACCTGCCATAAAGGATTCCCAAAACATTTGACCCACTTCCTTCAAATTTTCCCCCACCCAGATAGATGAGTACCTCTTTTTAATTTAACAATCTTGAGGAGGATAACACATGCTTGATATAACTCACCTTCGATAAGTTCCTCTTCCATTATTTAACAAAATGGAAGAAGTAAGGGTTCGTCCCCATATGGGCCCTTCAATGTGTAGTTTAGCGAGTCTAGAGAAGGAAAAATCGGTTGTTTTTCATGTTTAAAGAGTTTGAAAATAACTTAAAGGTGACTCTAGGGTTTTCCTTTTTCGTGAATTTAGTCTCCCAAGCCCGAAAAAAGTGTAAAAAAATACAGGGGATGTAACATCCCCATCATCCAAATGGGCTATGCCACATAAAAATTTCGAGATGTATACAAAATTAAAACATATACACATAAAAACGCTTGCAGAAATTTATATATATAAAAATTAAAATAGACAAATACATTCTACAAATGCACAGATTCATATAGAATAATAATAAAAATACACATGCAACACACACAGGAATAAGCCATAAAAATAAACGCATACATAATAATGCAACATGTAATTTAACACAAAATGGGCACTTATCTTGGTAAAAATAACACCAACTGTGTGCAGACCATCCACAAACCTCCCAGCCTTATACCATGTTGCTCATCAATCTTAGCAGTGGGTCACCCCCGAGCTAGGAATAAACTCCACCCAGGTAAAGGGATTCCTAACCAGGATGATGTATCTCAGAAAACAGGAAAAACTCCGTCACAGGTGCCAAATCGAACTAACAACCTACAGTCCCTCATTCCCCACATGCCTATCCCACCCCATGAAGTGTGCCCCTTCTCTGCTCAACATTCCTTCGGTTGCTCCACTTCCTTTCCGAGGCTTCAGCAGCAGGCCAAACATGAAGTCTCAGAGCCCTGTAGCTGGAGTTTGGCACCTTCAGAAAATCAATTCCCAACAATTCTCTCACCTAGAGAGAAATTGCTCATGGGCCTAACAACCTGCCTCTTCAATATCCCACAGGCCCGACAACCCACTTTTTCAATCCAGCTCCTAAGCTAACCAGGTACAGATATAGGTACATGTATGGGTACATGTACAAATATAGGTATAGGTACAGGTACATGTATGGTTACAGATACAAGTACATGAAGGTACGAAGGACATCTGAATGAGTCAGTGAATGATGATGGAATCCCCCAAAATAAACTAAGTCCAAGCTATATGTATGCATGTCCCCAACTTGACACTTGTCATGTTGAGAACTACTTTGGCCCACTTGTCCCCATCCTTAGAACTTAGGATACAACAATTATCCATACTTTATACTTTAAGGAATATTATTATAATATTCCTTTTTGGCTTAAGCTCCCTAGCTTAGCCCCTTATCGTTAAATTTTAGCCCTCCCTTTCCCTAACTAGTGGAGTTTGTCCCCCATACGTTTTTATCATGGTCGGTCTACATGAAACAATGTATTATATTAATGATAAGACATATACAAAAATAGGCTCACTGGCCTTTAACATCTAGGCTCTCTGGACTAATTCAACACATAAGCCTCCTAGCTTATAATAACTGGCTCACCAGCTTATAAAAACAACATATACACAAAAGGATTTCTGGCCTCAAAATCACACACATTTAAGTTTGATGTGTGTGGTATCCTGGAATGTGCACACTTCATCAATTTAGTGCACAATACATGTGTGCACTATACCATGGAAGGTGCATGCAAAATGATATCAAACAACTCACCAACTTAAGTACTTTTTCATTTACATTTACAGTTGGGGTTCAACCTAGGGGTTTTATAGGGGATAACTCTTCTAATCATGCCTGATTAGAGTGTTCATTTTTTGTAATTAGTCTCATGAGGGAAAAAAAAGATAAACTAGCACTCGAAAGATGCGCTTTCAAACCTTTTAACGAGTGTGAAAGGAAGCAATATCACTCGACAATATTTTCATGTTTAGAGAGTCTAAAAAGAGCTTAAAGAAAACTCCAGGGGGTTCCTTTTTTATATAAAATTTATGAGTCCAAAAAAGTGATAAAAGTATACTTGGTCACATTCTCATGTATTTATGAGCACGAGAAAGAACAAAGATTAAGCTCGGAATTGGTTTCATTTTTACACAAGCTTGAAACAAAATTAAACTATGCTTGTAACTTCCCAACGTAATTTCCAAAGGTTTTGAGGGATACCCATGGATGGTTGGTACTCTGCCCCCAGCTTGAAAAACTAGTAGCTTAACTCCAAAATAATAATCAAAGGCTAGAGACATGCCCCCCCAAGCTTCATTTAATTCGTTGACTTTGAGGTTGTCACCAATTTATGTACTAGATGGATAAAAAGGATAAGGGTGGATGAAATTAAGGTTCTGCTATGAGATCTAATGAAATACTCAACTCAAGATCTACGAATCTAGTGAAAGACTCAACTCAACATCTACAAGATCTAACGAAAGACTTGACTCAATGGGAGAGGTGACTTTTTCATTTTTTAACGAGCTTTACACAGAGAGGAAAACTACGATCATAGCTTCTATTTCATTTTTTAATGAGCTTGAAACATGAAAATAACTATGCTCAATACCTTTGTTTCATTTTTTAACGACCTTTCCACAGAGAAGCAAAACTATGCTCAAAACCTTTGTTTCATTTTTTAACGAGCTTGCCACATAGAAGCAAAACTATGCTCAATACCTTTGTTTCATTTTTTAACGAGCTTTCCACAAAGAATAAAAACCATGCTCAAGACCTTTGTTTCATTTTAATGAGCTTGCCACATAGAATCAAAACTATTCTCACGACTCCTTCTTGATCATGGCTTCCAAGAGGACAATTCTCATGAAAGAATACATATCATAGGACAAAATTCAGCCGTGGATTCCATGAGATCTTCGCTAGATGGAAGAAAAACACTTCGGAAGGAATACATGTCAACGAAGACGATAAGGGTAGGGAGATATGTCTCTAATATCCCTATAAAAGAGATGACCATGTCAACTACTAGATCTAAGTCAGGGGAAGGGAGATATTCCCTCTTGTGTGGTGTTGAATGCATGGGGCAGGTCATTACATAATTGACCTGTGGTGGGGTGGACATCACTGGCATGTATGAACCGTTTAGGGAAGGAGGATGGTTGACCATCAGATGAGGGTCAATGAATGAAAGTTGTTTGATTGTTATTATGTTTCTGTTGTGAGGGAAACATATCACTCGAAAGAGAGTGGACATAAAAGATCTCATAATGTCGACATAGTCTTGCCCGAGGAATAGGTTAAATTCCAATAAGTCATGAACTACCATCACATCGACGTAGATTATTTTTCCTCCCAAAGTAACCAAAAAATGAGGAAGGATCCCTAAAGGTTGACTAACTCTTCTGTCAAAGGTCAACAAATTCCAAGTCACGGGCACAATTTGCAGGGAACCAAAATCTTTCCAAGAATTCATGGATAAGATCCCAACAGAATCAACTTCGTCTATTATAGTGTTAGGGATATTCCTATCACAAACCTACATGGTGATTTGGAAAGGCACATAAGAAGGAAGACGGGGTTCTCTCAAATGATTCCAATTAATAGAAATCATCTAATTACTTGAAGGGGGTGCCATCGGGGTGGGCGGAGTGCCCCCTTGTCTAGGTGAATTAGTATTAACTAGGTAGACCTGAGCAATATACTCACTCTTTGAATGAGGAGTGGGATCGACTAATGATGGAACCAAATCAACCACTTTGGTTGAACTCTTCAAGGGAGGAGTGGGATCAATCGATGATGGAACTGGATCGACCACTTTGGCACTCTTCAAGGGAGTAGTGGGATTGATTGATGACAGAACTGGATCGACCACTTTGGCACTCTTCAAGGGAGGAGTGGGATCGATTGATGACAGAACTAGATTGAACACTTTGGCACTCTTCAAGGGAGGAGTGGGATCAATCGATGATAGAGATGGATCGACTACTTTGGAACTCTTCAGATGAAGAGTGGGGTTGATCGATGACATAACTAGATCACCTACTTGGGTTAGTGGTTCAACCGAGGATGAAACCAGATTGACCACTTGATCAACCAGACTAACTGAGGATGGAACCAGATTGACCAGTCCATCAACTAATGATAGTTTGGGATAGATCTTATGATAACCAGTTAGAAGTTGAATCTTTTCCAAAATATTAGAAGCCTCGTCCATAAGAGGGAAAAGGTGAGAGTAGTGATCACCTTCACATAACATACAAGGAAATTTGAGAGTTCTAGTCTTCTTAGCAACCTTAATGTCACTAGTTGATGGGGTGTCACTCACATGTTCAGTAGGATCTGATGATGTGGAAGAAAAAAATTCTAGGACCTTGGGGAGACCAGGGAAATCCATCAGAAAGTGGTCACCCTTACAAATCCTGCAATGGAATTTGGGTTTAGGATTCTTCGTTTTAGACTTGTCAACTTTATCAACAGTTGCAGTATAATTAATAGTAGTTGGTTTCTCAAATCCAACATGACTTGATGGAGTTGGAGGATTGGTCTCTTTCTGATTCTTCTTCTTCTTCCCTTTCCATTTCATCTTCTTCTTATCAACCTGGCTACTTTCTTTAGAGCTTTCACTAGGCGAATAAGGAGAAAGGGAATGATAATTGACAGGTGAAGAAGGAGAAAGGTCGACATGAGGTTTATTTGTGGGTGGTGTGCTTACATCCCAAGCATTAGGTGCATTCGAAGCACTGGGAAAATTTGAGATCACTGGAGTGGGGAGCAACCAAACTGGTAACCTGATGGTGAGTCTCGGAAGACACAATGTGGCAATGCATGAAGGACCAACATTTCCAAAAGAAGGAAAAGTGAAATGTTCTTTGGAAAAAGGGGTTCCTTTGTTGGTACTCCCAGGAATTGATGTCATTGACACTGAATCAACCTAAGGTCCACTAAGGAAAACAAACAACACACACTACAAATGTAAGGAGCAAACGATCAAACAAACCTTCCCACAATGAAACCACTAGTTGGTGATGAAATCCAACATCGCGAGATAAATATAGGAAGGGGATGGGATAGAGCGGGTGGATCAGTGACGTTGGCAACCTGCTTAACATACTTACGTCTTGGTGTAATTTCCCACATAGTTTTACCCATGGGTGTACCCTCCAAGGAGCCCGAGTGAGTTTTACCAACGTCTGACCCAGTTACATCGAAGAATCCCCTTCACCGTCACCTTTTGTATCAACCCTACATATATAGGCCACTAATATTACCAAATTGTAGTCAGTCTCTGGGCGGGTACAACCGATAGTAGGGAAGGAACGTATGGGCAGGATAACAAATCCGAAGACAAGTGGACCATAATACTACTGAGAACCGTGAATGGATTTAGGATTTACAAAGCTCCAAGACCAACTGAAACCAATCGTTTATCAGGAAGTACCCCCAATATATGATCTTTCTTCTACATGGGTTAAGCTTCAGAGGGTAAATCTCCATTGCACTCCTGCACACGACCTCATGTTTAACCCCTATGTGAGAGGGGGATCCTGGCTATGCTTATACAAACAATTGGATTTACTGCTCCCTAGCACAAGATTCTTTGTTTGTTTGATGGCTTTGTAATTTATCCTCACAACCTATTTCAAAGCCCTACACTTTAAGCTAATGTAGGTTCGCTACCAGATAATATAAAAGTGTATGATCAATTTTATAAGTGCTTCATTTTAGGGTTGTTGTTTACTCAAGGGTGCAAAAGTGAAACTTATGATGTTTTAGACTCGACTACAAAAGAACGAAAAATAATGAGATGCAAATCTTTTACTTCAATGAATCCTACATACGAGATGGAGAAGAGGTTCAACTTTCTTAACAAAAAACGCCCAATTCCCAAATGCAATATACTTTTCTACACTACCCAAAAGAAAGAATGAAAATATCTTCTTTGTTTGATTCCAATATATAAAGAAAACAAATTGAAATCCTTTAACGCTCCATTACTTTCAATCAAAATGAAAGTGTCGAATGTAGATACAAATGACACAGAGAAAAAGGATTTCAAACAAAGCATGCACTCACAAGATAATGAGAACTGAAAGAAACAAATATGATAACTCACTCAATCAAGGACTTGACAATCAACAAGAATTCAAGGAATACAAGAAAGTTTAGAGAAGAATCCAAAAAATGATAGGGAGAAAGAGAAATCACTCAAATGCCTTGGAAAAAGAAGCAACAAGAAAGAGAAATCCAAGATAGAATATGGTAAGAATAAAGTCTCAAATCGTTAAAAGAGAAAAGATTTAAAAAGTAAATTAAGACCAACAAACCTTTGCAGATATTTCAATCAGTCAGATAATGAGAAACTTCGCAAGACTGAAACCAAACCAAGAAAAACAAGGCAAAACAATCTCACAATTTGGAAAAGGTTTCAAGCTCAAACAAAACAACAAAAGAAGTGATAAGAACCAAATCCTCAAACCAAACAAAGTCACAAACAAAAGTATAGACCCTCGGAAAAATACCTCCAACAAAGGGTTGAGAGAAACAGGGAAAAATCCCCTAGATCTGCCCAAAACCAGAGAGAAACACTCCCTAAAATAAGGACACAGAGCCTTATAGTGTTCCCTAAGAGACCAAAGAGGAGTGTTGATTAGATAACCAACACTATGATAGCTACTCTGGGGGAGCGATAGTACTGTAGATGCTTGAAAATGAGCATAAAAAAAAAAATCAGTAGAGACTGGCTTAGTAACTATGTTAGGGTCCTAACCCACACATAGGTAGATCAATATATTCGGATGTAATAAAGGTCAATATTAATAAGGCCTTTCAATAAAATAGAATAAGGCAGATGTAAGAAGACCTAATATAAGCTTCCGCTTCTAGAAATATCTTCCTCTAGATGCTTCTCTTGATAGACATATTTAGTATAAATAAGAGTCGAGGGTATGAAAACCCTAGCTTGGAGATTATTGTAACAGAGTGCTGCTCGAATCGAGGTTTCCCCCTCAAAGAAGCCCGCAAACATTTATTTTTGAATCAAAGTGCTATTTCTGTTGTTGTTCTTATATCATTTCTTTGTTATTGTGGAGATTATGATGGTTATATTACTGTTATTCTGCCATTTCTAGCATTTTATTTCTGTTCTGCATATTTATTATATCTGGTATCTTGCAAGTGGTATCAGAGCACTTTCCTTGGTAGAAATTGTGGGAATTTTTTTCCAGGGTAGAGACATATTCCGGTGTCTTTAAGCTACAGAGATCTGTCATTATGTGCATAAACCCGCGGTTAAGGGATTCATACACGCAGGAAATACAAGTGGTTCTTAAGCGCACATCTGTTGGCCACCCTTGTAACCCTTGTTGGTACCCCTTCGAGTGGTAGCGCATCAGACAACACCTGTGTACGGATCGACCTAGATTTCCTGAATCCCTCTTTAGATAAACCTATCGACCGCCAGAATACTATAGTGTCACCGAGAACATCACTCGGGAAGATACTCTCTAGTACCTAGGTAGTTGGGTAGTACGGCTAAGGGTACGGTCTATGCTCCTTAGTCAGTGCCCTGAGATATTGGGCCAAGTACTACTGTTGGACCCCGCACGTATATCAGAGAGCTATAGCACAGGGCAAACCCTTGTCTGTAGAACCCTTGAATACCTAACCCTTGGGGGACAGAAACATAAACAAATTAAAACCGACCAGATCTATTGCCGTGCAACTGTGTTCGGTTCTTTCTGGTTACGAATTTAGGGATTTCATCACTGCAGTATTCTTCAGACCGGAGTATAACTCTACAGGTGTAAAAAAAAAAAAAAAATCTGGAAATTTTTTCACCATTATTTGAGACCTATTTCATTGGATTCATCTCTTCGCCCTTATCACATTCATCCATATCATTTTTCAGCAAAAAATTTTGACCCCGCCCACCCCTTTTCAGTTCACCCATCCTCATGGCCCGTACCCATAGCCAAGATCTGGAAACTCGCTTCAACACCTTGCAATCTGGTTTCCTCAAGACCCAAAAAGAAGTGAAACAACTCAATGCTACTGTTTCGTCCATCGATTCATCCATAAATACAACCATAAATACAACCATGCAGTCCTCAATGGAGGAAGTCAAACAAGAACTGACCACCCATCTTGAATCTATCTTTGCATCACTCTACACCAAACTGAAGATCCCTACAGATGACCCTTTCTATGAAGCACCTCCAAAGACCGAAGGCGAACATTCCTCCCATTCCCATACCTTTCAGCCCCATCACTTTCAACGTGACCTACGCCTTCCGCAGGTGGATGTGACCAAATTTGATGGCTCGGACCCCACTGGTTGGGTAACCCAAATGGAACATTATTTCTCTTTATACG
>JASDQU010250749.1:0-16332 GCA_032191745.1 Picea mariana
CCCAAGTTTCGGCCCTTCTGGGTATGAAACTTTATTTTACGTAGTTCTATGATATTTCTTCTCTGCAATGCCATAGGTCTGATCAAAATTGGATGTGCCAAGTGGAATTTACGGTAACTTCCCCACAACTTGTCAATTTTTGGCCTTTCCAGGAGATCTCACTTGTATAGCGTGCCCCGCACAAAATAATTGATATAAAATTATGAAACTCACACCAGAAATACTACAAACTATCCACGATCCAATGAAACTAGTCCCACTAAATCTGGATACTCTAGGAAGAATTTATGATTTTTTTACCTGGAACACCTTCTTGAGACTAGTCAATAGGACTAGTCAGATACCCTATCTTACACATGGTGTATCTACAAATTTGTGATGACCCAGAAGCTGAAATTTGTACCACAGATACCTTACTAATTTATGTAAATATCCTTTGGAGTTCATGATATGAAACGTTACAGAAAATTTTCTATAGAGAACATTCTGCAATGACTCATTTCAGGATGATTCCAGAACCCTATCTTGTATAGGTTGTATCGCCAAAATTATAAGGCCTCAGGAGATGAATTTTTAAACCAACGTACCTAGATCCGTATACTAAATATCCTCCAAGACCTTCCTTCTGAAAAGTTGTAGAAACAAATTTATAGAGAAAATGCCAAGGTATCTCAGATGTAGCAGCGAAACCCCAAGACCTTAAGCTTTGATACCATATGTTAAGAACCAAATATCAATATAGCATAGAAAAACCTCAGAAAAAGTACTCAAGGCCTTGAAAAAGAGATAATTTCAAATAATAAGAATCTTCGAGGGGAAAACCTCCTTTTACCCCACTTAAATGTTCAAGTACAAGATGATTCAAAATGAAAATGTCTCCTTGGTATATATAGGAGACTAGGAGGTATAATTACAACTAATGGCCTAAAGTTGACATAAATAAAATAACATTACTAATATAATATGCCCCAATTAAGGGGTAATGAGCCAATATTAGGGATTAACAATCCTCCTATTAAAATAAATCCTAATGGCCCTGCTTGTGATTTACCAGGAGACCCTACTATCCTCCCACTAGTTACGGTTGCAGGTCTTGCTGAATTGATTGAATTTGACAAAATAGGATTTTCATGAGTATGAGGTACTAAGCTTATGAATGGTATTGAAGGCACCTAGGGGATAAGAAACTCAGGGCTGGTTCCATTGACTTATAGGTGGGTTTCTTTGATCTTTGGGGTCTCGTTTTCTTGTATTGGAGCAACCTGTACTGCTTCGTGACCAACTCCTCCTGGGATCATGAACAAATATTCTCTATATTCCACAATATCCAGACGTCCCTCATCCTCTCTTGATTCTACACCTTCCTCATCTCTTCCACTCTCCATGGGACTTCTTTCTTTCCATGCTTCTCTTTCCTGCAAAATTATATTGGACAATCTTTCTTTTCTTCACAACTTTCACAACTCCTATGTCTTCCATTCATTCGCTTCTCCAGGTTTGATTTAATTCCACAACACTTCGGATTGCTTTATTTCTCTCTTTACCTTTCCCCACCACCATTTCTCAAATATGGTGGCTATCCTCATGGCGCACTCACTTCTTGTTTTTTTCTCTCCCCCCATTTGTCAAAGAACCCATTCCCCTTCTTAGGTCATGAACCTACCCCAAAATTGCCCCACACCAAGCACATGGGTTTAGGATATCATCTCATGCGAGGGAATAACTAGCATCCCCTCCACCAAAAATATCTTAATCCAAAGGGGAATTTCCCTCAACAATATTCGTCGTTCCCATTTCTTGAATATTACTTCGGCTCATGAAAAAGACTAATGGTTCTCTCTTGCAAACTCGATGATATAGCCTTCCAAAGACGTGTCAAACAAAATATCCACCACTCAAGTAATTTGGTGATCCATTCAGTGAAGATATTCTAGATTATATGTCTCCCAAGAACCAATTTCCTTTACCCATTCTTTGAATTCTGGTGCTTCTTGTAGACGATCTACCCACTGGAACACCTTTTCCGAGAATTCTACCTAGAAAATCTCATATAGGTCGATTGATATTTTCGACTAGAAGACAATATCTTGAGCAGTGTCCTAGTTCAGGATCTATAACTCAGCTTCCTTCAGTATGAATGCATCACACTTACGTTCCCACCATTTCTAAATTTCAAACTTGTGGATCTATGGAAGCATTTTCCCTACAGGTTTCCTTGTAAAATCAGGGTCCCGACAATGGAAGAATTTTGTTGGCGTAAATTTTTTAGACGAGGGTTGTTGGCCCTTGGTTAAGAAATAAAGCAAAGATTCAATAAGAAAGGTGAAGTACAAACTGCGTGAAAGGCACATTGACTAAGATTGGTTCGAAGTTCTCAAAGAAGAAGAAAATAAGGAGCGAAGTAAGGGAAAATGAGTTGTTGAATGAGAATATTGAGGAAGATAGATTAGCAAGGAAGATGGATCATGGAAAAATCAGAAAGAGGAAAAATCCACCAACAGATGCTTTGGAGCACCACGCGGCAAAGAAGGAAAAATCCCTGAAAAGGTGGATCAAGTTGACCTAGGGTTTTAGACACCTAGGGTTTTGGCATCTAGGGTTTTGACATCTAGATGTTTGTCATGTAATGTATAAATAAAGGTGTAGAGAACATGGGAGGGGTTTTGAGCTCGTCATTGTGGGTTAAAAGATTGATTATTATTGATCGCATCAGAGAAAGCATTGTGTTGTGAGAATACTGTTGTATTGTAAGATCTTTAACTGGGTGCAAAGATAAACCTTGCAGTTGGGTGTGCAAGGAGGGGAGAGAAGAAGGGAAAGCAAGAGATATCTGCAAGCTAAGTGCACAGATAGAACTGTATGTTTTCCAATAATATATCAAGAAACACAGTTCTTTGGATGTATCCCTAGGGAGAGGGTGAACCACGTATATCTTATTCTTATGTGTGATTAATGTTGTGTTCTTTGCCTTCTATTATTTTGTTATTTCATTATTGTGCTCGATCTAAGATATAGCTATGTGAAATAGACTTAAGTTGGTAAGGGAATAACTAGATATTCGTGTGTTGTTCTTTTGAATCCACTTACATTTCCTCTAGTTGTAGACACCTGTGTCCTACAACCCCCTATTGCTACTTTAGGTGATACTCCATCTGCTCTGTGGGTGTTGTCGAAAGGGATAGTAGTTAAGACTTGTTGGTGCATTGTTAGAGTTGAACCATGGGTCTGCCCCTGGTGCCAACGAATGGTTATGTTGTTGGGACAGGGATATTCTTGAGGGAATGTCAAGGTAGTTTCCATCAAAGACAGAGATTCAGAAGTGGATATAAGAACAAGAGAAGGAATTTGTTAAGGCTCAGAATAAAAATCCTAATATAAGTACAAATGATTGGTTGGGAAGGTATATCTTTACCAATATACACGAGATTTTATTTGGAGGAATTCATAAGGAGCTATATGAGTGCTTATCCAGATTAGCAGATACCCAGTTTGAGATTAGATCTAGATCACCTATGGTTTGGACGTTGGCACTGATCAAGAAGGTCAAGAGATTTGATAACTTCGTGTCAAGAGCAATACATCACTGGTTCAATAGCACCATTGGAGGGTATATTACCGAGTTTTCTATTGATAGAGTAGAGTCATATAGCCAAGAAGAGAGGTATTTATTTAAGGGACCGAGAGGAAATTTTTTACACTTTTTGAAGTTGAATATCAAGATGCTATTGCATGAGAAGAACATATTGAAGATACAGTAGTTGGTCTTGTTGAAAAGCTAATGTTCAAGAACTTAGATAGCAACAGTGACACAGAGGTTGGACATACGCGTAGTGGGAGAACCTTCAGAGAGGTTCCTTTGGTGAACCTGTTTGAGCAGAACCATGAACCACTGGCACAGGACGAAGGGTTCTATAGTGGAGAAGGAGAAGAGTTATTGAACGAGGAACACTCAGGATCCATTAGGGAAGAGGAAGAGAAGACTAAATAACCTTGCCAAGAAGAATCAGAAACTTTAGGAACTGTGTTGACCGTCAAATTAAGTATTATTACTCCTCATGTTGTTTTAGTAGTGTTAAGTAACCAGAGTAGCCAGAGCTATCATAGCATTCAGATCAATGTTACTAACAATTCAACACATATTCATTCAAGCACCCTAGGAAGATCTATGGCAGATGAAATGAGGCTACCTATATTTAAAGGAGATGGATCTAAATATCTCGATCAACATTGGTTCTTATGCGAAGCTGTATGGAGTATTAAGCAATTCAATGATGAAGCTGTTAAGAGAGCTCAGTTTAGCACTACCTTAAGAGACTGCACACTGCGCTAGTACGCGAAGTTTGTTAAAGGATTTACAAAACCTAAACCAATAAACAATATCAAGACTGTGTTGAGTGCAGAATTCAAGAAACCCAAGTCGAAGTCGTAGTGCATTACAAAACTGAAATAAATCAAGCAAAGAGTAGTTGAACCTGTTTGGGAGTTTGATCAGAGGTTTAAGACCTTGACAGGTCATTTGAGTTTTCAGATCCCAGACAAGAAGAACAAAGAATGGTTCATTTTTCCACTCTTGCCACATATCAAAGTTCCTCTTTTGCAACAGAAGGTTGCTTCACAGGCTGAAGCGTTGGAAATTGCGATGAAACTCGAATCAACCCCTATGGGAGAATCCAACTTAGGTATGAGTCAAATTTTGAGTCAGCTAACTATCTTGTCTCTTCAGGTCGAATATATGAAGAGAGACAAAGGAAAAGATAAAAGAGAGGACATCTGGTGTATCAGATGCAAATTAGAAGGCCATGATAATGAGCATTGTCCCTTGTTTAATGAGTACTTGGCCTCTAGAGCCCTGAGCCTTTTGAAGTAGGTTACTCTACCATGGTGTGAGGTATGTAGAAATAGGCATCGCCCTGGTGAATGTTATTACATGCAAAAATATGTCTAGACACCTACAAATATTTACAACACATTATGTAAATTTGTGGGGCATGATGAGAAGGATTGTAGAGCTTATGACCTCATGCATGAAAGTTCAAGAGATACATATAGAATTCAAGGAGAGATGCAGCAGGAGGGAAATTCTACGCAGTTTAATTATCTGGGAAGAGGAAACTTCAACCCTCGTGGTGGATTCAAAGGAAGAGGAGGAGGAGGAGGAATGGTTCGAGGTCGAGGTCAGATCATTTGTTATAATTGTGCACAGCCAGGGCACTTGGCAAGGGACTGTCAGAACCCTTGTACCACTTGCAGCTACTGCAATTCATTTGAACATGTTATTGAGGATTGTCCAACATTATTAGTGAAACTTCAGGAGAGATGAGGAGGAAACCAACAAGTACAACTAATCTCAGAAAAAACTCACGAAGAGGATCCCAGAGTCATTGTAATCACTAGAGGAGGTGTTGTTACAGGCGAAGACAGGGTGAATCCAGGGAAGACTACAGAACAATCAAGGGTCAGAAGAGTTGCAGAGAACACACAAGTGTTTGATCCAAGGAAATAAAAGTGGACGTTTGAAGAGGCAAGAAGAGAATTTTGAAGAGACCATGCTTATTCATCAAAGGCACAACCAGAAGTGAGAGAATGTGGAATGCCTTTTTCATTTGATCAGTCTGCCTCGCCCTAAAAAGGAAAAGAGGTAAGCAAGCTTATGGAATTCTTATGTACTTACATTAACTTGATTAAGGATGAAACAACTGTGAAAGAATTACAATACTTGATTAGACAATATGAGATAGAGAGGGTAGATCCTCTACTAAATAGAGAAGTACATCAAGTATCCATGAAGAGAAGGACAAATAAGGAACTACACCTTAATTCTTAGATTGGAGATTACGACATAGATTATGTGGTCCTCGACTTGGGATTAGAAGTCAATGTTGTGACAAAGTAGACCTGGGCACTGATGGGAAAACCTAAGTTGATTTACTCCCCTAGCAGGCTCAGGATGGATAATCAGCAGGTAGTAAGTCCCTTTGGAAGGCTGGAGCATGTCCCTGTAGACATTGACAGGGTAAGGACGTTTGCGGACTTCGAGGTGATTGAGATAGTTGATGATAGTTGTCCTTATCCTGCACTGTTAGGAATTGATTGGGATTTAAACAATTCCACTGTTGTTGACTTAAATAAAAGAAGAATGACATTTGAAGGATATGGATTTAGGTTCATTGCACCTCTTGATCCTGATGAAGGTTGAAGGTACACAAAACCCATCAGAGAAGAAGACCATTCTTATGAACTAGAGAATATATATAAATTGACAGCAAGATAGAAGGATTACATTAATCCTACAACAGATGGGAACTTAAGCTGGCGAAGTGACAGTGCATGCTCATCAGATTCGGAAGAAGCACTAGAGAGTTGGCAAAATAAAATGTATGAAGTTTCTTTGCCAAGGTGTGCCATATTGACTGTGGAAGTTCGTTCGATTGGCACAGAAGTAAGCAATCTACCCACATTTGATGGTTTAAATAATTTAGAAACATTCTTGTCATAATTTAAATAAATTGTACCAATACAACAATGACTGTTGGCACTGGATGAAGCCTTGAAAGAAACGCCAATGAGATGGTGGGGAACACACAAGAAGAACATTGTGAAGTGGATGCAATGTTGTACTTTGATGACAATGCGCTTTTCAAAACAAATAGAAGGGTGTGAAGTTTGATACATGGGTCAGAGTTGTCTGAGGAACCATGTGTGAAGTTGTGAGGAGGCCTGGAGCAACATTCCTCAGGAGCATTGGGTGCATAAATTCATTAACACTTTGGACACAATGCCTATTAATTGGTATCTTCAAGGAGAACTACGCCTCACCACTGCAGATTGGTATGATATGACTTAGAACTTTGTAGATACATTTTTATTTGAAATTCAGTACCCCACAGTATATCAAGCTCTACAAGTTGTAAGAAAAAAAGTCTTCGAGGAGGCACCTAACCTCCCTATGGAGCAAGAAGAGGATGAATGGACTGCACCTCTTCAAAAACTGCAAGGCTATTACAATATCAATGTTGATGAAGATGATGATCCCAGGAATGTAAACATCACAAAAACTGAAGGACAGACAGACATAGAAGGACCAGGAGTTGAACTACCTTTCATTGGGCATCCAATCAAAATCAAGAAAGTTAATATTGGATCAGAGAAAGCACCTAAGCTCGCAAACATTGGAGATTATTGGGATGATGCCACTATTGATAAGACCATAGAAATACTGCATGAATATCAAGACTTGTTTCCAACCAAGTTCACATACATGAAGGGCATTAAAGGGCCCATGGGAGAAATTAAGATCCCCTTGAAACCAAATGCAAGGTTAGTCAAGAAGAGACCTTACAGACTGAATCCCAAGTATAAAAAGAAAGTCAATATTGAATTAGACAGAATGTTGGAAGTAGGAATCATAGAACCTGTTGAAGAATCAAAATGGATTAGCCCTATGGTGGTCCAAGATAAGAAGTCAGGAGAGATCAAAATCTGTGTAGATTTAAGGAAGATGAATGATGCATGCTTACATGATCCATTCCATACACTGTTTACTGATGAAGTGTTAGATAATGTGGGAGGACAAGAACTTTACTCCTTCACACATGGATTTTCAGGTTATCATCATATCAGGATTGCTAAGGAAGATCGCCATAAGACCATGTTTGCAACAAAATGGGGTTCTTTCTAGTACACAGTGATTCCTTTCGGATTGAAGAATGCACCAGCCATATTTTCTAGGGTGGTGGTCAAAGCATTCAAGGAATTTTTACATAAATTTTTGGAATCATATTTTGATGATTGGACTATTTTTATCTTATTGCAAAATCATATTGAATGTCTAAGAATAATGTTGGATAAGTGTAGGCAATGTCAAATTTACCTGAACCTGAAGAAGTGTATCTTCTTTTCACCCTTTGGAGTGTTGTTAGGTCATATTGTATGTAAGCAGGGGTTGCTGGTAGATCCTTCCAAGATTTCCATGATTGTTGATCTACCTCCTCCTACTTCGGTTAGACAGCTACGCATTGCGCTGGGACATACGGGATACTATAGAAATTTCATCAAGGGCTATGCACAAATAAAAACACCCATGGAAAATATTTTAAAGAAAGATTGCCAGTTCCAATGGTCAGAGGAATGTCAATAGAGCTTCGACACAATGAAACAGAAAATGGACACTAAGCCCATTCTAGTTTTCCCAAATTGTAGTAAGGAATTCCATGTGCATGTTGATGCTTCATCTATTGCATTAGGAGGAGTGTTATCACAACCATGAGTAGGAGATATTGACCATATTTTATCCTTTGATATCTCTACAACTGAGATAAATTACGCTACCACTGAGAGAGAAGGTTTATCCATGGTATACGTGCTACAGAAGTTTCAACATTACTTGTTTGGAGGACATTTTAAGATGTTCACTGATCACTCTGCGCTGAAGTTCCTAGTCAACAAGCCACTGTTGGGGGAAGAATATGCAGGTGGCTATTGTTATTCTAGGAATATGATTTTGAGATTCTAGTCAAGCCAGGGAGAATGAACAAGGGACTTGACCACTTTTCCAGGTTAGAACATGGAGATGAACCTACCGGTTTGGAGCATACACTACCAGATGCACAATTTTTGGCCATCAGAAAGTTGGATGATCAGTTCACTGAGATAGTCTAGTTCCTATCAATAGGAATGACACCCTGTGAATATACAATCATTCAGAAGAAACAATTGGTAGTTCATGCTACAGATTTTTCACTTGTAGCTGGAAAACTTTATAAGATGGGACCTGAGGAGATCCTGAGGAGATGTGTTATGGAGGTAGAAAGACCACTGATTTTGGCAAAAGCACATGAGGGCATCGCAGAAGGACATTATGCAGGAAAATAAACAATGCAAAAGGTTCTCAAAGCTAGCTTCTGGTGGCCCACTTTACACAAAGATGCTAAGGAATACTACAGATATTGCGATGTATGCCAAAGAGTTGGGAAACCTTCTAGAAGATATGATATTCCTTTAGCACAGAAATTAACATTACGAGAATTTGAGAAATGGACCATTGATTTTGTGGGACCTATGAACCCACTAGGCAAGTGCATAGGATCTCGTTACATCATCACTACGAACGAGTATTTGACTAGATGGGCAGAAGCAAGAGAAATTAAGGACCGTAGTGAAATTACAGTTGCACAGTTCATATTTGATGATATCATAACCTGATTTGGATTCCCGAAGACCTTATGAGCGATCAAGGTACACATTTTATTAATACGACTATTGAAGCCTTAACTCAGGAATTTGAAGTTCATCATCAAAAGAGTACACCATACCACCCACAAGCGAATGGAACAATCGACGTTTTCAATAAGATATTGGAGACAACATTGATGAAGATTTGCAGTTTAAACAAATATGATTGGGATTCGAGAGTACCAACAATGTTATGGGCCTATAGAACCACTTGCAAGAAGCTGCAATGCAGATTCCCTTTAAGTTGGTTCATGGTCTAGAAGTAGTGGTACCTATGGAATATTTGGTTCCTAGTCTAATAATTGCATCATTCACAGATATGGATGACACAGGCATTGTGCAAAATAGGCTTGTGGATTTGGTAGAACTGGAAGAAGACAGGTTTATTGCAGGATTCCATCAGCGGTTATAGAAGGAACGAGAGAAGGCCTACCATGACAGGCATATCAAGAAGAAATCATTTAGGCAAGGAAATATGGTATTGGTATATGACATCAAGTTCATAAATCATCCAAGGAAGTTTAGGACACATTGGCTTGGGCCATATGAGGTCACCTATGTTACAGAAGGAGGCGTTGCATAGTTGAATACTTTGAACAGAGAATGGAAGGAAGGTTTAGTGAACGAGAGTCCATTGAAATTATACTATGACAACCATCTGCCTCACAACTCTCAGTAAAAGAATAAAAAGAAGGGTCTAGGTACTAGGTGCAGTTGAAACTGGGTACGAGACAGAAAAAATATAGTTTTCACAAGGAAGGGAGGGACAGAGCAGAAAGCATAGGCTGCTCCACGCAGTCTGAAGTCAAAGTGAAATAGAAGGTTCAGACCTGCAGTGCCTCGAGACAAGTCACATGTGAGTGTTGGGGGCATGTTGGCCCTTGGTTAAGGAATAAATCAAAGATTCAGGAATAAAGGTGAAGTACGAAATGCCCGGAAGGTACATTGACTAAGATTGGGTCGAAGTGGTCAAAGAAGAAGAAACAAAGGAGAAAAGTAAGGGAAAATGAGCCATTAAATGAGAAGATCGAGGAAGATAGATTAGCAAGGAATATGGATCATGGACAACTTGGCAAGTGGAAAAATCCACCAACGGATGCCTTGGAGCACCGTGCAGGAAAGAAGGAAAAATCCCTGAAAACGTGGGTCAAGTTGACCTAGGGTTTTGGGATCTAGGGTTTTGACACCTAGACGTTTGTCATGTAATGCATAAATAAAGGTCTAGAGGACTTGGGAGGGGTTATGAGTTCGTCATTGTGGGTTAAGGGAGTGATTATTATTGATCGCATGACAGAAAGCATTGTGTTGCTAGAATATTGTTGTATAGTAAGATCTTCAACTAGGTGCGAAGATCAACCTTGCAGCTGGGTGCGCAAGGAGGGGAGAGAAGAAGGGAAAGCGAGAGAGATCTGCAAGCTAAGTGCGCAGATAGAACTATATGTTTTCCTATAATATATCAAGAAACATAGTTTTGTGGATGTAGCCATATGGATAGGGTGAACCATGTATATCTTGTTGCTATGTGTGATTGATGTTGTGTTCTTTGCCTTCTGTTATTTTGTTATTGCATTATTTTTCTAGATCTAAGATATAGTTGTGCGAAGTAGAATTAAGTTGGTAAGGGAATAAATAGATCTAAGTGTGTTGTCCTTTTGAATCCACTTGCATTTCCTCTGGTTATAGACACCTATGTCCTGCAACCCCCTATTGCTACTTCAAGTGAGATTGCATCTGCTCTGCAGGTGTTGCCGAAAGGGCCAGTAGTTAGGGCTTGTTGGTGTGCTATTAGAGTTGAACCCTAGGTCTGACCCTATGTCAACAAGGGTTTTGCACAAGTTACCAACAAAAGGGTACCAAAGTAGTCTAGTGCACTGGAATTTTCATCTTTTCAAAAGGAAAGAAGTCTCACCCAAGTCGCAGCCAAGACAAAAGAGCTAAGGGAAGCGTAAGAAGAATGATATACATATCTATAATCCATCTATATTGTTACCATTCTAGCGCAAGATATATACTCAGTTAAGATCCTTAGCACATCATACACTAATACAGAAAAATATAACATCAAGAAGGTATAACGACATGTAATTCATAACAGATAGTGCATAATGACATTTTAGAGATACAGAAAGTAAGATGAACCAGGAACATTTTCAAAATTTGATCTCCAATATCTTTTTGTTATATTAGAAGTCTTTGGACAATAAGCATTTACAACTTTACATTAGACATCCATCCTACTCAGTATAAGAGATCAATAATTACATCAATTATAATACTATAACTGATCACAATGAGTTTAGGATCTTTCCTTCCTAATTACAATCTATATCGAGAGTATAGATCCAGTTCTTGCATCTCCCTATCTCTCACACACTCATTAAAATACAGTACAATACTAGAGAGAACATACAAAAGAGTCACCCCAGAAGAGAATCATCATCAAGAGAATAATCCTCATCCAAAGAATCATTCACAAGAGAATCATCCTTACAATATGTTCCTTTATTTCTCTTTAGAACCCATCGTCCCTCTTCTCTTATTGATTTTTTTGTAATTGTATTGGCTCCAAAACTGATTTTGTGTATGCTTCATACTGTGTTGTGTTTCAACATCTTTTTGTTTTGTGTTTCCTTTTTCATCCTTCTACTCTTGGTTGGTTTTCTCTTTGATGAGTTGTGAAACCTCTTTCATCAAAACGAAGGGCCCAACATGGGTTAGGGGAATTTCCCCCTTGTCCCTGGTTGGCCTTTTCTTTGTTTTTCCATTTTCGTTTCCTATTGTTCTATGTGTTTGTGGGATTGACCAAGTTCAATTGTTAAAATTCCTATATCTACTAAATTGGTGAAGGTTGAACAAAATTGATGTTGACGTGTCATTAAGAAGGTGGTGGTGCATCAAATGTTAATGGAGGACTAGGGAATGGATAGCATGTGTTTCCCTATCAAGGGTTACCATACTAGTTGTAAGATGTATATTTACCGCCACTATAATGTTGACTATTGTAGGATGGATCATGCATTTGTAGGGAAGCATTCCCTCCTGAAGGGGGCATTCTAGGCTCTGAATGTGATGGGTTGTTTCCACCTTTCATCTAGGAGGGATTGTTGTGTTCTATGATAATATCTATGTATGATGTGATAATGACATTGTGAGGTGTGTTGTCTCCACCATAATGGCCACCATACTAGCTAGTTCCATATGGGGATGGGTGTCCATAAGGGTTGTTGATATGAGAAATGGACCCAATCAACCCATCCACTGAATATGATTCCCTTTTCATTTCTTGCTCAAATGGGTGAGGCAAAGGGGCATATGAGATGACTATATACAAGTACTGGAACTACGAATAAATTAAATCAAAGTGATGGGTTTTGAGAATGGCCTCAATGTTTGTTTGAGGCATGGTGGTGTCCATGTCTTTTTAAATCAATGGAAAAATAGATTCTAACTTCTATTTTTCACTAGTTGTGCCACTAATGCCACTTGTGGATATTATCCATGATGTGTGAGAAAGTGGCTCGTCTGAATTTGATAAGAATTTCTAGGCCATTGTCATGACAAATAGGTAATTGGAAAAAAGTTAGAAATTCATTTGCTAAATATAAACAATTGGCATGTGGTCATACCATTTCATTAATATACCATTTAGTCCATGGCCCAATAAGATTTTTCTAGAATAGTCTTAAATGGATAGAATCAATGGTGATATTGTTGTATTAACACCATATATGAAATGTTATGATATGGTTGGTTGGGTCTTTGCTTGACTTTCCCTCAAATTTTTGGATATTTAAGGGAATTTTGGTTAGAATGGGTGGCTAATATGGGTTATGTAAAATGGGGTCATTGGATAGATCATAGGTTTATCAAATACACAAGGTTAAGAGAATCCATATATGAAAGTTGTTTGTTCATATGTGGGGGTGTGGGTGGTGGGGGAGGAAAAGGAGTTTGTAGAACACTTGGTATTTAGCATGATTGATGGGAGATGGATCTTGATGAGGATGAGGTTCCAATAGGGGACCTAGAGGGAGAAGAGTTCAATAAGGATGACCTTAGAAGAGTTGACTCTATAAATACTACACCTAAAGGTGAGTGCAGTGGGGTGGGTCTAGATAGTGAACCAAAAAGAACAAGAATGCCTCCCAAAACTAGTGGAAGGACTTTGTATTAATATTAACCTGAAACAGATAAAAACACAAGAAAATCATTCCCCAAGAATAACATGAACATTCAATAAAGAGCAGAAACAAAATATTGGGAGCACCAATAAATATTTGTTCACTTGCCTCTTCGAGGGGGAAACCTCCAAAATGAGCAGAAATATCTTATAATAATACGCAAGAAAAATGTTCTCATACCTCCTACTCTTATTTATACTTTTTCTATCTTCTAAAGAACATTTTGGAGGAAGATCTTTCTAGAAGAAAAGGCTTCTATTAGGTCTTCTTACATTGACTTGTTCAACTTTATTTAATAGGAATTATTAACTAATTTCATCCTTTATTACATGGAAAATATATCATGCTCACTAATAACCAACTAAGAGGGGTTAGGGTCAGATCCTAACATTCCCTCCCCTTTTAAAAGAAACATTTTCCTCAAGGATGAAGATGTGGAAACTATTGCAGTATGGCAATTCGTTCCCAAGTCACATCTTCTAGAGACATGTCCTTCCACTTTATCAACACTTCTTTGATAGTTCTACCATGAAAATGATGCTTATGCACTTTGAGGATAGATTATGGTTGAAGCTAAATGGATCATTCTTCATCTAATTTAGGAAGGATGGTTTCAACCTTTCAATTATGACCCACCACTTTCTTCAAATAAGAAGCAAAGAACACTAGATGTATTTTGGACGCAACTGGAAGTGCTAGTTTGTAGGCAACTGGACCAATATGTTTGATAATATGATAGGGGCCATAAAATTTGGGTGCCAACTTGTGGTGGCCATGGGATTTGAGCGATGTTTTCTTATAAGGTTGGAGTCTGAGAAACACCTGTTCACCTTCTTGGAAAACCCGTTCAGAATGTTATTGGTCAACCTATTGCTTCATATGATTTTGGGCCACGTGGAGGTTATCCTTTAGATCCAGGAGTGTATTTTCTCTGCCTTGCAGTAAATTATCAATATATTGGACCTTTAATGTGCATGGAATATTGGAAGTGACCGTATGTGGTTTTTGTCCATAGATCGTTTCATATGGTGTCATTTTGGTTGCTATATGATAGGAAGTGTTGTACCGCCATTCTTCCAAGGGTAACCATTGCACCCATTAATATTGTTTATTAGAAGAAAAACAACACAAGTATGTTTCTAAACATTTACTGACAACTTCATTTGGCCATCCATCTGGGGGTGGTATGTTGTGCTCATGTTCAATTGTGTTCCCTGTAATTTAAACAATTCTTGAAAAAATGTGTTGGTGAAGGTTGGGTCACAATAAGAAACAATGGAGGTTGGAATCCCATGCAATTTGAAAATATGATGAATAAAAACTTGTGTGACCATAGATGGCATAAAAGGGTGTGGTAATCCACAAAAATGTGCATAGTTGGAGAGTTGATATACCATGACCATGATGATGGACTTATTACCCACATTTGGAAGTCCCACTATAAATTCCATAGAGATGTCAGTCCTAATAGAAGCTGGAATGGGAAATGGCTATAGAGCTCATGGTGTCTTGATAGTTTCACCTTTATTGCATTTGAAAATATCGCATTCAGTGAAAAATTTAAGGATGTCCTCCTCATGCCTTCCTAGAAAAAGGAATGGTGATCACGGGAATACATATTTTCGAAGCCAGAGTGACCAACAAGAGCAGATGAGTTCAACTCATTTAAGATATTGGGCTTGAGTGCTGAAGTCGGAGACAGAGCCAAGTGATCCTTATACCAAAGGATATTTTCTTACCAAGTGTAGTCAAGGGGTAGGCTAGGGTCCTTCTGAAGTTGCTAAATGACTTGTGATATAGTGGGGTGGGTTAGCCACTCTTGTCAAACTTCCTCAATCCAAGTAGGAACAGGTAATGATAAGGGAAATAGGGAACCTTTGACATCATGTTGTCTTGACAATGCACCTATCACTACATTGTATTTTCATTTTTTATATATCATCTCATAATCATAGCCCATGATTTTTGTCAACCACTTGTTCTATTCTAGGGAGGATAACCTCTGATCTAAGAAATACTTTAGACTATGGTTGTATTTCTTGATATGATAATGGTGTCCCAAGAGATAAGTCCACCAAGTGTGAACAACATAGAGAATGGTCATCATTTCCTTTTCATATGTAGATTCCCCCAAATTATGACCACTCAAATCCTGGCTAGTGAAATCCAAAGGTCTACCTTCTTGTGTTATAATTGCACCAATACTAGTGTCAGAAGCATCTGATTCCACAACAAAAGTTTTGTTGAAATCAGGGGCCGGTAATACTGGGGTAGTGCACATGGCCTTCTTTAAATATGTGAAGGCTTGTTTTGTTGTAGGTGTCCAATGAAATTCATTCTTCTTAAGAAGGTTTGTCAATGTTTGGAAAAAATTTCCAAAGCGGTGGACAAATTTACAGTAATATCCTGTGAAGCCTAGGAAACCCCAAAGGTGTTTCAAGGTCGTGGGTCTCAACCAATCCTGCATGGATTGAATATTTTTAGGGTTCATTCTTACTCCCTCATGTCCCACAATGTGTCCCAAGTATTCAAACTCGCTCACCCAAAAAGAACACTTGGTCTTTTTGACAAACAATTGATTGTCCTGTAATAATTGGAGTACATTGTCCACATGTTGTAGATGGGAATCCCAATTACGATTGTAAATGAGAATGTCGTCAAGATAGGGCTTCAATATTTTATTCATGAGACTTTGGAAGGTAGATGGAGCATTTCAAAGTCCAAAAGGAATTACAAAGAATTCATAATTGTTAGGATATTTAGACACTTAGGAGTTAGTTAAGATCTACTTGGTCTAATATGTCGTTAGGTAAAAGTGTGTTTCTTTAGTATGCATTAGTATGCATTTGTAGTTAGGCAATCCGACGGTCACGATATGTTCCCGACATAGAGTGATCCAACGGTTCATACTCTCCTCGAT
>JASDQU010250755.1:0-14572 GCA_032191745.1 Picea mariana
GAAGTTGAGACTTTCAAGGACAAAAGGCTGCAAACTCAATATGAAGTGAAATTGGTCCAGAGTGTCTTTGCTCTCAATGATGTATTTCTTAAAGGCTTGTATATGGCTCAATTTATAACCTCCAAATGGACTTGAAGGGTCGGTTCAGAGCGTTCCCAATATATGGAAGGTCAAGGATCATGGATATCATGACATGGCATGGAAACTCGACATGATTTTTTAATTTGTGAGAAAAAAACCCGATGTACGTGGGTTGTAATGGAGTAACAAGCGTATACACGAGTTGTCTAGCTGTGGCTCACGTAAATGTACAAAATTTTGAATTTTTTACTCTGGAATGAGGACAATGGGGGATTTGAATCTGCATAGGGAAATTGAAGGCCATCAAAGAAAGATGCATGGAGTGTGGAAAAATTGCTACAACATATGCCCCCTAAAGTGTGAGGCTAGAGGAGCAATCGCGATGGCCAAAATACATTATAATTCCCATAAGTGGAGTGGTGAGGATCTAGATGGAATAACTAGTCACGCGTGAGAATATTACAATTCATATTGACTCTGTACACATGGATTCCAATATGGATTGCACTGCAGATCCATGTGGATATATAAAAAATAGTTTTTCATGGCCATGAATAGGAAATAAAATGTAGGCATATGCCATAGGTGATCATAGTCACAAACAAAAAATAGTGGAGTCCAGTCTCAAAATCAGCTAAAGATATCTGTATACAATGCAATACAAGCTGATCTTTCATGATCATTGAAGTCATATAGGTACTGGTTCGATGAAAGACAACAACAGATATGGGATGCTGCTACTGTGAATTGGAAGTCTTCTACACTACCGTCGAAGGTGCAAGTCTACATCATGTGAATAAAGGAGTTGAATTCAACATGAGACAACCCACCGATAATGAAAGTAGGTGTCAAGGAACTGAGTACATTCAACAAGTGTGAATAAAGGTGTTGAGGTTGAAAACTTGAAGAATCCATCGACCAGGGGAAATTGATGTATTCCCAGTTGTCTATGGCGAGAGAACCTACCACTGATGACTGCAAGTCTCTAGGTACTCTTATGACTCTATATCTCAATTCCAGAATAGATGATCTAAAGTCGATGGAATGAGACCCACTGAAAGGAGAGCATTAAGGCATCTCTCATCATCCAACACAAGGTACAAAGAAATAGCTTAATGATTAGGAATAACTCGAAGGAATAGGATGTTCATGAACCAACAACCATGTGCATCTCTCATGTGCACCAGATGAAAGTAATATACAAAAGAGACACTCTGACTAGCAACCAATACTGAAAACTGATGACAAAGGCGAGGAAACCACCAATAGGGTCTAATGGAATCCGATACACTGCACTAATCCCAATGTGTGAATATATTTCTTGTCATTGAACACAAGGGAAAACCCCCATTCAAAAACCAATGGAGAGATGTCATCTGCTGGGTTCAAGCTGGTCACGTACCAACACTAAAAGTAGGCCCAGGGTGCAAGGTAGGACAACAACTTTGTGTGATTCTGAGACTCATTTGTAAGGGGATGGTCGACATGCCAAGTCAAGAATTATGAGGAATGGCCGACACACGCTTAGACTTCCTTTGAACAAGAGAATGAGACAAATGGATAGCCCACGCAAAATAGAACAACATTGATAATTGACAAAAGGTTGTGAAGCAGGAGGAATCAACAAAGTCTCCGTAGGGACTGGAAGAATAACTAGTCGGAGGAGTAAACTCTAAGTAACGAGCTCAGATTCGTAAGGCCATGCTAAACCAAAAACTTGGATGAATGGACTCAAGAATTTGTGTTATGTTCAAAGGAAACATGATTGTTTCTGATAGGGGATAATATTCTTTTCCCGCCCTTCTTTTTTGTTTTTTTCATTGTAAATGAAATGCTATGATACAAGAGAGGAAACAAGTGTCGCGAGAAAGCAACTAGTTCCAAGCAGTAGAACATGATTATTCTCAATGCAAGGGAACACATGTGGGACATGAACACTCAAGGGGGTGTTTCCTCTTCGGGTAAAGGGTGTTAAGCTGCAAAGGATATATGGAAGGCACTGCTTGGTTAATGTTGATAATTGTTGGGGAAAGAGGCTTATAAAGAGAAAGTGGGAGTCGACATTAGGATAAACAATTCAAGCAGGATAATGTGATGCAATCACAACTTAACTCGAAAAGTGTCCTTTTTCATAGATTTAGTCCCCCTAGGCCCAAACAAATATAAAACAATACCAAGGAGAACTCTTCTAGCCCATGGTGACTAGAGTATTCCTTTTTCATAAATAGTCTATCTGGTTCAGAAAAGGGTTAAACTTATACCAAAATATACATCCTTTTAAAGCCATTTATCAAGTGTAAAAGAGACAAGTTCACTAAACAATCTTTTATTTTATTAAAGAGTTGGAAAAGAGCTTAACTAAGACTCAGTATGAGTCCCATAGGTAGGGGTCAGAATGAGATTGAGTAAGATTAATGAGGTTCGAATGCAAAGTCATATCGGGACTATAAGGGACTTCCAGACCTATGGAGTAAATTCTACATGGGGACCAAATGGAAAAAAGAGTTCTAAATAGGGTACCCATGTTTGGTAAGTCTCTACCACTTAATAACGACACTTCTAGTGGCAGTGAGAAGGTTCATTGTTGCTAAAAAATAGGTTCGTACATAGGGCATATGAATCATGGTCATAAGATGATGCAAAAATGCAAAGTGGGGTGAGAACCTATCCTATATTCCAGTGATGTTATATACCTATAGTAGGCACATAAGGGCTAAAGAAAGCTGGAAATCCATGAATCCCTAGAGAAAACCACTTCAAACCAGGTCTTACACTGCACAATTAGTTCATATGGTCTCAAAAATAGGAAAGATAGGGTAAAAACTATATAAAGTGGGTGAAAATTTTGTACAAATAGTGAAATAATAAATTTTACCATATCATTTGAGTTTTTCACCCATATAATGCTTTTGAGGCCATTTCACTCACAATATTCTAGTGACGATTTCAGGAGCTACCATCAATGAAATTGGAAACTGTCTGGACCAAGTAAGTGCTCATCCCGTACTCTTCCATTTCCATGGTTTAAGTTTTAGGTTTAGTATTTAATTTTTGAGTTTTTGAGGCCGTAAGGTCAGAACTGGGGTGTATGCGAGATATAGTTCATCGACCCTCATATACGACCCCATGTACGTGGGCAAAGTGAAGCCTTCCTGCGTATATGGAGCCCTCTATGAAATTGTTATAATTGTATCCCATGTACAACTCCAAGAATAAGTTTTTTAATAAAATGTGACTCAAAATTTGATGTTTCCTTTGCATGATGGTGATTGAATGGAGAGAGAGGGAGCATGAGGAGGTTGATGCTACAATAGAAAGATATGTGAGGGCCCAACAAGATTTGTAGAGATGTGGGATCTATAGAGTTTTTTCCATAAAAGGAATGAGGGCCCAAGTGAGGTTGCTCCAAAAATTGATAAACTGTTGGGATCCAAAGATCGAGGCCTTCAATATCGATGGAAAACCATTGAGAATTGAGGTGGATGACATCTACTTTATCATATGATATTCTTGTCAAGGTGAGGTGGTGAATCTCAAGGCCCGAGGGTTGGTGGTGGAAGGTCCATGGAGGAGGACATCACCACCTACTGTGTTGTATACATAGAGAAAGTGGGGAGCCAAATCCCTATTAGGGTGATTGAGAACCTGATCCAAATTATTTTTTGGAATGAAATGAAAGCAAATATATTACAATAAAATACATATAGAAATTTCCAGAAACAAAGAAATACAATAATACATGATTTCTATTAATGAAAGAAATGTACAAAGACTATAAAAATACAGAGTGCAAGACTTGCTAGAATGGTGGTAGCTTTATCTATGAGAAGATATATGACGGATATTATTATTTGCCAGAAGATGATAAAAATGAGGCTCTGAAGGCCTTTTTATGATAAACCTAAGTTCCAAAACCCTACACATCCAAAATTCTAACCCTAGGAGATGAAGTGCCAAAAGTCTTGTGGGCCATGTTTGGGTAAATTAGTACATTAACTTCCTAGGGTTGTAAGGTTTTCATACGATATCCATTTTAGGTGTGTGATAGCCTGTTGGAAAGGTATTTTCGATAATTATGCATTATTCCATCAAAATCTAACTTCATCTACGATTTGACTGTGACAAGACAAGAAAACACTATTTAGATCCCCAAAATGACCCTGGAAGTACAAAAAGATGTACTGACATGAAAAATTCCAAAATAAGCCAGTTGGAATAGGTGGGTGGCCACTGATACCCACTTGGATGCTATGTAGGGATTCAAGACATCCCCACCACAATTACAAATAAATTTCCCCATTACAAAGAAACATGTTGAATTGAAAAATTGTCCAGATAAGCCGGTTGGAATATGGAATAGATGGGTGGCCACCAATATCCACTTGGATCAATTATCCCCCCTTAGGAAGCAATGGTATCCATTACATTGTGTGCCTAGGGAAGAGGGGAAAGTGTTTTATGAATCTGAATCTTGGTGAGTTGCATGACTTATTGGAGAAGTTGCATTGCTTGGTCTGTGGAAGGATGTCATGAACCTATTGTTGGTGGGGTTGAATCTATTCCACCAACCCATTGTCTCTGGGCTTGATAGAGAATTGTGTAGGGACCATTGTAGGTGAAGAAACAATACCTACTTTCTCTTATACAATCTACTTCCGCTGGATAGAAGGTGTTGAGGCTGCAATGGTTGTAGTGGCCTTTTGTACAACCTTTGAAGAAACTATGAAGAGGATGAATTTTTTAGTGTGAGATATTACCTTGCGACACTATTTTGGTGGAACAATAGTCATAACTACCTATGGTTTCCTATATAGATGACGCCCTAGAGTAATAATGAAATTACAGGGTCGAGACTCATAAAAAACATGACGTTTCCACATATATGGTTGTCCCAAAAAAACATCACAAACATCAAGAGGGGAAACATCAAACACTACCTCATCCTTGAAGGGATGGATTCCATAAGACAAACAAAACTGTTGGTTGACACATAGATCTCTTCCTTAGTGAAGCCACCCGATGTTGTATGGATGTGGGTGTGGTGTTGTCGATAACCCCAAGTATTTTATGACTTCAAATGAGATGAGGTTCATCTGGCTATTACTATCAACAATGAAATGCAACAGGGTCCCCTTCACCCACATTTGTGAATGGAAGAGGCACTCCCCCTCTTCAGTTTCTATTGGTTCTGGATGAATTGTTGTAGTTGTGACATTAGTAGTGGGGTCTGCGTCGATGATCTGTGTATTTTCAATATTTTTTGGATCATATTCTTAATCAATTTTCATCTCATTGTCTTTGACCTCGACCACTAATGAATGTTTTGAGAGACATTCATCGGTGTTGTGCCATGGGAGTTAGTGGAAGTTGCACCACTTCCTAGTGTCATTCTTTATCTTTCCTTTACCCTTATTTTCCTGTGTCTTGGACTCGTTTTCGGGAGGTTTCTGGTTAAGGCTGTCTTTGCCATGTTTTGGTTGTTGTGGTTTTTCATACTTGAACTCCCATTTGTTCTGGTGCCTAAATTTATGCTCTATTTTGACAACATATCGATAAGCAAATCCCAAAGATGAGATGTTTAGGAAATCCATTTCGGTTTAGATGTACCTATGTAGAGCCCCACGATATTTTTGAACCAGATGCCACTCAAATTCTTTGATACCAGCCTTGGTGCACAAGGTATGGAAAGTATTTTTGAACTTCGACACTGTTTGGCTCTTCTCTTGCCGTAGTTTGGTCCATCTCATGTTCTGGTCTTCATAGTTATCAACATGGTAGTATTGTTTGTTAATCGCATCCACACAAAAATCTCAAGTGGGCTCAACCCCATATATTTCACATTCCTCTATGGAACTTTTTTCCTAGTAAGTTTCCCACCAATGTTTGACATGGCGGAGATCCTTGAGGAGTGCAAAGGTGATTGTTTCCCTATCGGAAAAATTATGAACAAAGAAATAACCTTCTAGCAAATTTAATTTTTTTTCTAAGGAATCTGCATCTATCTGACCTTCAAATACAATTATATCAAAATTAACTTGTATCTTGAAGGGATAGGTTCCTCCAAAGTGGACGCTTGATGAAGATATGCCTGTTGCTATCGATAGGCGTTGAAGAATGTGGGAAAAATTCTCCATCATTTAGTCTCTCTGTCGCATGAGAGCTTGCTCAAGCAACAAGTTAATAGAATCTTCTGCTCCACTGTTTTTATTTTTTGCTGCCATCAAGGGTTTCTTAGGCATGCGAGAGTGATTATCCTCAAGAGAGACAAGCTAGAGAACCAATTGGTTATACTCAGACCTCGTTGAGGACATGCATTGAAAATTGATCAAGAACAACCTTCTCTGATACCACTAATCTAGATTATTTTTCGGAATGAAATGAAAGAAGAGATATTACAATGAAATACACATAGAAATTGCCAAAAACAAAGAAATACAAAAAAACATGATTTCTATTAATGAAATAAATGTACATAGACTGTAAAAATATAGAGTGCAAGACTCGCTAGAATGGTGGCATATTTATCTCTGAGAAGAGATGTGACGACTATGCTCAATTGCCAGAAGATGATTACAATGAATATCTGAAGGCATTTTTATGATAAACCTAAATTCCAAAACCCTATACATCCAAAAACCTAACCCTAGGAGATGAAGAACCAAAAGTCATGTGATAACCGTTTGGGTAAGTTAGTACATCAACTTCCCGAGGTCGTAACTTTTGCATACGGTCTCCGTTTTTGGCATGTGATAGCTCGTTGGAAAGGTATTTTCAAGAAATACACATTATGTTGTGAAACATTGACTCAATATATATTTTGAGTGTGGAAAGCCAAGAAAACATGGTTTAGAGCCCCAAAATGGCCCTGGAAGTACAAAAAGATGTACTGACATGAAACATTCCAAAATAAGCCAGTTGTAATAGGTGGGTGGCCACCAATATTGACCTGGATGCTATGTATGGATTCAGGATAGCTCCGTAAGCGCATAAACCACAATTACAAAGAAATATCCCCATTACAGAGAAACATGTTGAACTGAAAACTGTCGAGATGAGCCAGTTGGAATATGGAATAGGTGGGTGGCCACCAATATCCACATGGATTAGAACTTGAGTCTAAAGATCATCGTCTTAGTAATAACATGGATATCAAGATCAACCTCATTGCATCGGGTGTCAAGGCTTCTTATTTTCTATGCTGTGGAGTGTTTGAGACCCACAATTTACGATTGGTGCACCTCACTACTGGCCAACATGAAGAGCCAAAAGATTGACTAAAAACTTAGGAGGATGAGGAACTTCGGGTTTGCATACATTTTGTGTAGTTTTTTCTTTGAGAGGGTTCCAACCCTTAACCCTAGAGTGGAATTTCTTCCACATGATTTACATGATCCAACCATGACCCGGTGGACCAATGTTATGGGTCGATTGGGAGGTGGTAGAGTAGCAACCCCCTACAAAGATGCGTTCTTTCACTGCTGGCGATGACAAATTATCACCATTGATGAATATCCCTATGAGGGGATCGACTACCGAGGGGATCGTGACATGCCATCACCACCAAGATCTGCCTTTAGAGAGATTGGTAAGATTTTGACTTTGGTATATTTCATTTTTTGTGTTTTTTGATTTGATAAATGCAAAAATAAAAGGCAAATGTTTTTGTATGGTATCATATATTGACGTTTATTTCTTTTACATAGATTGGGTCCATGATGATCAGATGGATACCCATGACATCGGGGGCCAAGGAGATGATATGATCGACAGGGAAACATAGAGATTCCTTCAGAACGTGCAAAGAAACTTATCTCATCTCACACACATGATTACTCTGGTCCAGGTGGAGGATCTGCAGAGGCTATGCAGAGGTAGGTTATGGGTGTACCCCATGCATGGGTGAGACTTTTTTGGTGTCTTGTGAATTCTATAGTGTTTTATCATGACACACATATAGGACCTCAGGCTTATATTCGATGGTTATATGATGTACTAGTCGTATATGTATTTTTAGGGCCACAAGCCCAATTTTGTACTAAGACACCATATTTTTTGGACTTAAAGGATGAAATATAAAAAGATTTTGGTCTTCGGATTTACTTGCATATCTTAAAATGGATGAATGTAGGTGTGTCTTGTTTACTTAGTTATGTGATATATGCCAATATAAAATGTAATTAGCATATTCATATGATACTTGATTAGAACTTCTAGGCATATGATTATAAGTAATAAAACCAAAATATCTTTCCAAAAGTCATACCTGAAGGAAACATCATAGTAATGTAGGATCTCTTATCCGATAACTATCCTTCAATTGACATACCACTAACTGGGAATCCAATCCAACTTCTAAATATTGAACACCATGTGAAAGGGCATCACGTAATAGCTCTATAACGATGCTATACTCATCCACATTGTTCGTGGATGGCTCCAAAAAAATGCCTCCTGAAGACACCAGTTGTCCCTAGAGTGAATATATAACCCAAGTGGAGGAAGACATGTTTCGATTATGAAAAATGGCATCATCCGTGAATCCTAAGAACACCAACAATCCTATTTACATCTTCCAACCAAAGGAAATCTCAATAAGCAAGCTGATGACACAAAATAAATAAAGAGAAAAATATATACACTAACATACACTAGTATACAAAGGTCACACTCGAGCTTGAGGGCTCAATCATAATACCTTTTAAGGTAGATTCTATTTCCGGGCTCGTCCATCACATTCCCTTCATAATATTCTAACTCGTAGGATTCTTTTTCAAGGACACATCTCACGATATAAGGACTGTGCCACATGGGATTGAATTTTGCTACCCCCAATGGTTCTTTAGCTTGGTCATAAAGAAGAAACAAGTCACCCTCAACGTACTATTGAGGATGGACAAACTTATCATAATGGACCTTAACATGTCATTTATTCTTATCGATGGCTACAATGGCATCTCGACACTACTCATCGAGTTGATCTAAGTGTATGAGGCATTCTTCGATATCAGTCGTGTTAGGTAGGAGCTTAATCACTAACTTAATAGAAGGGATTTTACATTCAATAGGAAGGAACGACTCCACTCCGTGTACTAACTAAAATGGCAAGAAACCAGTGGAAGTATTTACTATGGTTCGATATTCCCATAGAGTAGGGTAAATCATCACATGCTAGTTGTATTTACTTTACATGAAAATTTCTTACAAAATGGATTTTGGAGATTTATTCACAGACTCTACTTGTCCATTTTCTTGGGGATAATAGGGCGACGAATGATCTTGTTTAAACCCTAGTATTGATGCTAAATCTATCATCATATTTTTTTGGAAGTGACTTCCATGATTAATGACAATATCTTTTGGGATTCTAAACCGATCTATAATTTGATTGAACACGAAAAGTGTTGCAGTCTCACCATCGAATTTAATGGTAGGCATGGCCTCAACCCATTTAGTAAAATAATCCATGACCACAATAATATGATGGTGCCCCCCCCAGCCTAGGTTGGGTTGCAGTCCATAAAGTTCACCCCCCACTTGGTGAAGGGATCGATGATGATGAATGGGTGAAGAGAAGCGGGGTGTGATCACATCTTACGAGCAAACACCTGGCAAGGGTGACACTTATTGACCGCTTCCATGTAATCTTTAAAAATTGACGACCAAAAATAACCAACTTGCAATATTTTTTGGGCTATTGCAAGCCCTGATAAGTGACCACCACACGCCCCACTGTGATAGTCATTGAGAACAAATTCATCCTCCTCGTGATCCAAACAATGACACAAAATAACATCCACCCCTCGACGATACAATGTGTCGTCGATAATGAGGTAGTTTTTGGCCTGATGTCATATACGTCATCGATCGTCTCTCAAAAGATGTTGGGGAAGCTTAAGAGTTTGAAGGCTGATTATAATATATCCATACCAGGGGTATGAAGAAAAGATAAGAAATATATGTTCATCAGAGAATGAATCATCGTGAAAAATATCCTCATCCTACCTAGGGAATTCTGACATTAGTTCAGCAAAAACTAGTGATTTCTTGAATTTCACGGAAGAAAAATCAAGATCAAACTCCTGCAAAATCACAATATATTTATTGTATTTACCCCTTATGATACACCTTGTAAGGAGGTATTGAAATGGATTGATATAAACAACCACAATAGTCTTGCAGAGTAAGATATAGTGACATAACCTCTGAACCACATGCATGACTACTAAGGCTAGCTTCTCTACGTGAGAGTACTTGAATTTAGGACCGATTAGATTTAGACTAAGGTAATAAACAATGTGCTCACAGAGCTTGTTGTATTATTTCACAAGAACCATACCAACCTTCCCTTCAGATGCAACAACATAAAGAATGAAATATCTATTGTAGTCTGGGGGCTTCAGTAGAGGTGTTGACATTAGGGATTTCTTAAAAGAATCAAAGGACTCATGGGCTTGCTTATCCCATATGAATAGAGTATCCTTTTTCAAGAGATGCATGAAACCCTTAGTTATATTGGCATAGTTAGCTATGAAAACACATGAAGTTGGCCTCCCCTTTTAAACGTTGAAGATATTGAATATTGTGTAGGGGAGGAAATCAAAGTATTTCCTCAACCTTCACGGGGTCCACCATGATCCCATGCTCAGAAAATATGAATCCCAAAAGGAGGCCAGACCTAACGGAAAAGATGCATTTGTGAGGGTTCAAGTGAATGCGATAGTAGCGACATCTTTCGAACACTATTCGAAGGAGAGTCATATGATCAACCCTCTTGTGATAGTGAGCAACAAGATCATCTAGATAGGCTTCAACTATATTCTTAAGGTCATGGAACACGAAGGTCATGACATGTTGAAAAGCTATATGCTTAAGGTCATGGAACACGAAGGTCATGACACATTGAAAAGTTTCTCCGAAGTTTTTAAGGCCGAAAGGAATTTTATGGTATGTAAATGTACCCCAAGGACAAGTGAACATCGTCTTATGTTGATCCTCAGGTTTAATTTGAATTTGATTGTAATCTGAAATTCCATCCATAAAATAAAAGACTCTGTTCCCCACACACTCATCAATAATCTGAGCAATAAAGGGAGTGGAGAATTTATCTTTAGAACATGCTTTAATCAGGTCCCTAAAATCCATATATACATAGATAGTTCTCTGCTTCTTATATATGGGAACAATATTGGACACCCATTCAATCAAGAGAACCGAGTAGATGAATCCAACGTTAAACAACTTCTCCACCTATACCTTAATAGTGGGGGCCTTCCTAGGATTTACAACCCTAATTCATTGTTGAACGAGATTAGCATTTGGATAATTTTTAATTTCATGTTCAAAAATATTGGGATCAATCCTTGACATCTCTTCATACGACCAAGTGAATACATCTCAGAATTCCTTAAAGAGATCGGTGTAAATATGAAATTCTTTAGGCGAACAATTTGCACCAATATATACATTTTTTATTTTACTAGGGGTTCGAGAGATGTCCATCGTGATGGTAGGGGAAATATTCACCATGTTTCCTTCAACATATATACCATGTGTATCCAATGGAACCATAATGTGACCAACCATCTCACTCATGGTGGACCTAAACTCATCCCGTTCAATCCTCTCAAGCTCTTGGAGAAAATAATATCTATGATGGTGGTCTTCCCAAGGCCTATTAGGACCCGACATGGCCTCTAAGATGGCTTCAACCAAGGGTAAAGTATCGTTGAGGCAGTCATGTAAACTAGATGCATGTGCAACCCATATGGGATCTAAGTCGAGATCCACCTCTTCTGTCTGCAAGGAGAAAGGATCAGGGTTTGCAATAGCTTCTTGTATACCCTGATACAAAATCTCTACTGTGGAAAATGACATCACCATCCCGATGTGTGAGTGACTTTCATACGAAGTAGCCAAAGAATGTAGGGTCCATGGGTCATTAAGATATGAAGTACAAAATGCAATGGACCTCAATGATGATGAAGAATCATTAGAGATGGTATTATTGTATGAGATTGGTGTCGATAAATTAAAATTTCCTATCAAGGTAGAATACATTCTGACACCAACATTCTCATTTTCCTGCTAAGAATTATCAATAACAGGGATCGAAGGTCCCACCAATGCAGAAGAACTAGGATGCACAAAATAAAATTAGTCGATCGTCACAATATTCCATTCGTGAGGAAAGAATAAAATGAAAAATATCAATGACACAATGGCCATCATAGTGTAAGTCCAATTACACCCCAGTAAAATATTGTAGTCAAGGGGTACATCAACTACCATGACCTCGACCTCCATAGTATTAACACCTAATTGGACCGGGAAAGTGGGAAGGATACCATGGGTTCTAAAAGAACATGCATTGAATGCAGTTAACATGGTCATAGATTAAGAAAGTGAGGGAGAGCCAATGGATTTCCAACAAGATAGAGACATTACGGATGTCAAAGCACCTTCATCAATGAAAGTACGTTTGCTGGTAATATTCATACCCTTCACATGGATTTGAAAGTTCACATGGTAAGGAAAGTGAGGCATGATATCCACGACATCGAAATTGATAAATTTTGAGCCACTCGGGTCTAGATATCCCAACACAAACAATAATGCATTCCTCTATGTTGGAAATGTCTGGAGTACCTCCAAATCTGACACCGCATACGGGTTTGGCCCAAATCCTCAATAATCGAGTAATTTTTAGTGGCTTTGTCATTGGGATTGTGAGCAGAGCGCTTAAGGACTCCTTTCATAATGCGAGGATGAGGTTCATGCTTATCAATCTTCAAAGGTGTTTTCAAAGGAGGAGGCTCTGGACCTAAAATAGGTTGTGAAGAACCATAATTGCGAGTCCTAGTGTCTACAATGACCTCAGATCGAACCATATTGATGCATTGATGGCCACCATCATGTGTCGAGTTATTTTTATTTCCAATCGACGCATTTCTGGTGTTGGAGGCTCCCGAGGTCATATTTTGATTATGTGAAAATTGATTAGTCAACACAATAGGTTGTTGTGCTATAAGACTCGATGCTTCCTCAATTTTGGGGCATAGGTGGGTAATGCGATCTTATTTACAAATATTACATGAAAAATTCACCTCTTTTCTTTCTTTCCCTCACCAACGTTATTATTAGATTTATCATTATTATGGTCGTCATTTCTTTTATTATTTTTATTATTATTCCCACCCTTGTGATTATTATTACGACTTTTCTTATTGTTCCCTCCAGGTTCTTGGTTACCTTTCGAGCTCATCGAATGCAGAGAATGTACATCTGTCGACTGGGTGGATGAGGAAGAAGCTGTAGCTTGTCATACTGCAGACTAGTTAAGAGACAAATATTTCAGCTAGTTGGTCACCTGGTCTGCAGACTGGTTAAGAGACAAATCTTTCAGCTAGTTTGTCACCTGGTTTGCAGACTTGGAATTTGCAGAGCCTATGATTCCATTAGCATGAGGCCCATGATTTTGTCTAGGATAAAAAGATGTGCGTCAAGAATAATTTTGTAGAAAATCCCAGATTGAGCATATATAATATCCAATTGATGGGATTTAAATATGTCCTCTTCCTCATACGTCACTCTGAATGTAGAAACATCCTTTGAAATGTAAGGAAATAGGGATTTGAGGAACCATTCCAACAAAAACTCTGGAGGAATATAAGCTTCAATCAACCATTTACTTCTACACCACTCTTGAATATGATCTGATATGTGGGTGGCTTTATATTGACAAAAAGCCAACAAAATTTCTCTGCCGACATTGTAACGAACTAGCAATTGAAAGTGATTGAGAAAAACCAATACGAACTTATTTAAATTTCATTAAGTTCCCCTAGGTAACTTGATGTACCATTTCGTGACAACCCCCATAACAGTGTGTTGAAACAATGTCAAGAAAATAGAATCATCATTAAGGGAGTTAGACGAGCACCATAGTGAAAGGTAGTCACGTGATCACCTGGGTCCTCACCACTCTTACCCTCAAACTTCAGAATGTCAGAGGGAATATTGGTAGGAATGGAGGGCCATGAAGGATCATGATGCACTAGGTCATTCAAAAGTTTTGAAAAATATGGAAAATTTAGCGTGGCCAAAAAAGGGAGTCGTGGTGGCGGCGTCTGGGACCATGCTCCTAGGGAAGACTAGTTTTGAGAGATTGCAAGATAAGAAGGGTTCTGGTATACACCATGTCTCTATCTGGTAGGGTAGTACCCTCTTTCGAACTGATTCATAAAATGTTTTAAGGGCATCATCATCGAGGAGGTCACTTGCGAGGATAAAGTGACATGATATGGATTACTCATGTGAGGACATATATTTCCCCCAGATGAAGGAACTCTATGTCGAGGTTTTCTCATCCTATAAAATTGACTCCACTCTAATGAAACGCCGGAGGTTAGAGGAAGGTTTTCCATAATAAAATCATTCATAGGAACCGACATTGTGGAAGAAGGATGGACGCACATGATATAATAAGTAAAAG
>JASDQU010250759.1:0-16378 GCA_032191745.1 Picea mariana
TTGCGAGTGGTCAACATGGACACCACTATTATCCTCCACATTCATAATGAATTCCAAGCTCAAGACATCACTGATCACCCTAAGACATTTTATGAGAATACAAAGAAGTAAATTCAACAACTTACCATTCGCTTCGTGAGCTCTCTCTCCTGGCCAGTGCCCTCCACGAGCTCTCTCTCTCTCGGTTCCCTCCACGAGCTCTCTCTAACCCTGCAGCTTGTGAGCTCTCTCCTGGTGCCCTCCGCGAGCTCTCTCTAACCTTGCAGCTTGTGAGCTCTCTCCCTGTGCCCTCCATGATCTCTCTCTAACAGCAAGCTTGAGCTCTCTATCTCTTCTTGTGAATGGGCGCGATTTCATGAATGGGAACGGGTATAAAATTAGTTTCTTTTCATAAAGGAATTATGAATATGAGACTTTTGTTTGCACGATGTTGTTTTATGGAATGTTTAACTACAACCTTGTGGTTATGTCCTTCTCAACCATTGCTAGCAAGGTGTTGCACAATGGAGTTTTAGAGAGTGATTTAAGAATCGATTTCTCCTAATAATTTCTTTCTCAAGACATTACCTCTCGACTTAGTTGATTATATCCAAGAACATTTCTTCTAAATGATGGTATGAATCTCTTTTTCAAGACATTAGGTCTCAACTTAATTGATAATATGCAAGGACACCTTAATTGATTATTCCAAATAATGTTATAAGATAAGATTGAGGGTTGGTAATATATATTTCATAGTTCTGGTCATTATAGTTATGATTAAAGCACAATAAAAAATATATGAGATTACTTTTTAAGGGGAATACGTTTTTGGGGAATTATGTCTATAATTATGCTTGGAGAATTAGCAAAATATCTAATAGTTAAGTTGAATCTTTGGCCATTGGACTAGGAGATTGGATAATGAAGAATGAAGGCAAGAGAAGATTATAATGATTGGAGATTCGATCATAGTCATACGTCACTTGGTCTACAAATCTCTCCCTAAAGACCCTCATCTCAATAGATTGTTGCGTCACACTTTGTTATAAGTATTTTTTGAGGAAGTTAAATTCTTTCATGTCAAATACATTAATCAATTAGTATATGTAATGGTAGATAAGGATTTCTCTTTATCTCTTGGTTGTATGTGGAAAAATAGGAAGGAAGAGGTAGTTTGCAGCCTCCCTTATTCTTATCACCCCCCTTCTTATTAAATTACCATTATAACAATCCTAATAAGTGGCATCAGATATACAACATGCATTTGCAAAGGACTATATGGGTACTCTGTCATGTTATTTGTTATATCCTACATGAGTCATTATTTATTAGACCTAGTAGGATGGGATGGTGCAAAGCGAGTGGGATTTTTCTACATTTTCAAATGGGAATATCAAAGTTTTAGATATGTATTTGGAGGAGTGGTCTTCTTCTTACCATTATCCTTTTGTTTCTTCCAATTGGAAGGTATGGTTCTAGATAGAAGGTTGGTTTTGAAAGTGTGTCATGTGAGGACTATAGGATCATTGTTGTGTGAAGACTCGAAGGTTTGGTTTTGGGAACAAGGAAGCTAGGGTTCATTTGCATGCAACATTATAACCTCAAACATCAATCTCAAGTATTATTTTGGTTATAGTTGAGTCTCCTCGTTCACAAAAATCAAGGAATTCTTCTTAGTTTGAAAGCCAATTTATTTTTGGAACTTCTTCTAAAAGGTCCCCAATCATTTTCTCTTATAGGCATTTTGAGATAGCCTGGTATTACTCTCTCTTTGGTTGGCTCTATAAAATATTTTAAATCTTGAGCAATTGTTCTTCTGTGTCAATTCTGAATTTTGATGCTTTGAAACAAGTAAAATGGAAAATCACAGGACCACCTTCATGACTCTATTAGATGATGCGAGTTCCTATGTGTTGGACCTTGACCAAGTTTTGAAGAACCTTGGTCATTTTTGACCATTTTTGGGACTTCGACAGGCTGGTTGAAGGCAGAGCGCAAGGCGAAGCGGAGATCATGGGATCTCGCCCCCTTTTTAGGGATTTTTGGGTTTAGGGTTTATGTAACGGGTATGGGATGTCAGCCCATGGGTTTACCCATTCTTAGGCCCTTTTTGTAATGTATAAATAGATATCTAGGCGATGTAAGAAACACACTAGATCTAAGAGAGGTGTGGTGCTAAGTGCTATATTGTGTTGAGTGCAAGAGATGTAAGTAGTTGGATCTATGTGATTGATCTAGCTTTGTGCATACTGTTTGCACGAGAACTTGCAGAGTTAAGTGCAAGTGATTGTAAAGATGCTTTGTGCTGTGACCTGACTCGGGGAAGGATGATCTGGTGAGGTGAGCGCAGATCTCCTGTCCTATGCGGATTGGTTTTTAATGCTTTGTGCATGTAAGGAGATTGACAAAAGATAATAAAGAAGACAAAGAGTTGGTGGACGTAGCCCCACGCTGGGGGTGAACCACATATATTCCGTGTTATGGTTTGTTTGTGCATTATGGTTGTTATTTGAGTTATGCTTAGTATAGAAATGTATGTTAGATGCATTTGATATAATATATTAGTGCTTAGTGATGTGAATGAATGCTAGATCTGATCTATTTCTATGTGCTAAGTGCTTGAATGTGTTAGATCTTGTTGAATACTACGCTGTTATGTAATTAGGGTTTTCTTCTGTGAAGTAAATAATAATGAATGTTACTGCTAAGTGCTCTGTTAAGTATTGTAATCACATATATGTGTCCCAGCTAGGTTGGAGACACTTGGGTCCTGGAAAACCCCCTACCTCTACCTTGGGTGAAAATTCATCTACTTCGCAGGTGTTGACGAAAGGGCCGATAGTTAGGGTTTTGTTGGTGCATTGTTGAAGTGTCAAACCCTGGGTTTTCCCTTGTGCCAAAAAATGGTTCCGTTGTTGGGACCTGAAAATGTGATTGCTAGGAACTGAAGAAAAGAAAAATATCTATGTGTAGATCTATTGCTTTAGGGTGCAGTATTATACTTGACTTGCGAAAATCTGTGCTAAGAAAAGAAGATCGATCTGAAGGAAATATGTAGAATCTTAAAGATTTGTGCTCTGATAAAGGTAAGATAAGTGAAAATTTTTGTTTCAAAAGAATCGATCTAGGTATTTTTGATAGATTTTGTCCTAGTCTGAAAACTAGGGCACAACTAGAAGAAAGAAGATTTGATATGAATAGATCTAATAGAACTAGTGAAATATATGTTATTGTTAGGCATAGAAAGAATGTCCGGACTAACACATGGATGCAGTATCCTAGAAATATTTTTTTACAGGTTCAACACTGTGATCCCAGTGCAATGTACATGAAAGGTTGGGGATCGTTTAAAAGAAAAAGATGATTAACCCTTTGTTATAGTTGCAGAAGACTGGGACATCTTGCTAAGGAATGCCCTGGTAGAATTCCTAGTTCTCTTTGTTGTAAATCCATGTACCATGAAGTTTTGGATTTCCCTAGAATGATTACCAAATTTGAAAAGATGAACATGAGACAAGAAGACCATGAGGAAGGTCAAGAGACTAAGAATATGCTCAAGAACCAGAAAGAATCAGAGACTGTATTATTGCAGATGAAAGAAACCTTGAATGATCACATAGACATCAACTTATTGGATTTCTTAAAAGAGAAGGAGTGCATAGAAACAATAATAGGAGACTTTTACATAGACTGTGTATTGGATGCAGAAACACAGGTGAATATCTTGATAGAAAGAACTTGGGAAATTTTGGGAAAGCCTGCTATGGTTCCTTCATTGGAAGGAATAAGATTATTTAAAGGGAAGATGATAACCCTATGTGGAAGACTTACCTAGACACCTATGAGTGCTCATGGCACTTCAATAGAAGAAGAATTTGAGGTCATTAAGTTTGTTGAGAACAATGCCCCATTTACTATTTTGCTAGGAAAAACTTGGGTTGAGAAAGATCAGATACGAAGGAAACAAGAAGAGGAATCTATAGAACATAAAAAGAAAGAACTAATAGATTTCATGGCTAGGAGAATAACACACTTACTGGAAGAACATGAGGACACATTGAAGCTACTAAGGACCAAAGACCTAGCCATCGAAGTTGAAAGAACATAGGAATAATTGAAACCCTTGCCCATACAGGAGAGTAGAGCACCTACCCTAGAAAGAGAAGAAGTATTACCCTCTAACCTTATGAAAGACCCTCCACAGTGTGAAGTTACTATGCCAAGAGGAGATAAGAACAATAATGGAAAGAGGAAACCAGTGACTCAAATCACAGGAAAGAAAGCCAGAAAGCTCAGTGAGAAGAAAGAAAAGTTAGAAAAATTGTAGGAAGTTCCAGTGAAGACTTCGTAGAAGGAAGGTTTGCAGAACTGTAACTTTGCCTGGATATCAGAACATCGTAGATTGACACTTCACCACAATGAAGAAATATTACCATTGGAGGTGTCCCGATCGTTAGAATGATGCTCCAGAATAGATAAAACACTGTTATTAACAGAATGTTTGCCATTGGATCGTTGGGACCACGCCATAATGGATGGAATTGCATTGATTGAGGCGTTCTTGCCCATTGGAAGAGTCTGTTACGACGTTGTCTATTTATCGCATCAAGCATTGTACTGAGAACACTTTTTCCAATTGTGATTATCCAAGCCCACATAGAACTAGTTGCTTTCGTGCAGTTCCTATTGAGAGCTCGCCACCCGTTCTGTTTCCTTGATTGTTTGTTCACCGACATAAGATATATGATCTCGTGCGTGTATGTCAGATGGCTTGAGTGCATTAGAAAAGTCTGTTGAAGAGATCCTAATTGACCTCATGGCTGAAAAGGTGATGTCCGCAGGCATACAAGCTTCATCAACTTGAGGATTGGAAACATCCCCGTCGACTGCGCAACGTTGGTCTAGCTGACCCACTGCTGAGAAACGTAGCAAGAATCATGACGAATTGGAAAATGCAAAGCTCATCCCATCTATCCTGCCTGACTATATCTCACCTCTAGCTGGAGCGGTTAGTTGTGACAGTGTCCTGAGGGACTTTGACTACACCTTGATCACTACGTACCTCTCGAAGGGGATACACGTAGTTGGACTGCAGTTGGGACATATTATGATGTTGAATATTAGTGAGTTCAACTTGGGAGATCGTAAGAACCATGGAATGCGTGCCCCACATAAGTATTTGACCAAGACAAAGGGGACGAAGTTGAATATCATCCCCCAACCATGGACCATGAACATCGCAAGGTACACCATCTTGAACGTAATGAAGATACCCCACTTTGGAAGGCATTAGGAGGTTAATGCATGCATTAAAATCCTGTTGTATTGATTTCATGGAAGTTATTTGTGGCTAGACAAACGCATCACCATAGATTTGGCGTTGATCCATCGGATCACCGAATTAAGCATGCAAGGACCAGACCCACAAGACTTTTATCTAGGGAAGGTTGCAGATTGCGCCCTGGCACAGAGAATCAAAGACACCTATGGTGATGTAAAGAAGGGGAAGCGAGGCTACAAGGTAGATTCCATACAGAATGACATAGTGCACCTAGCTTGCCATTTGATTGCTGGCAAGCTAGTAAGGAAGAACAAACCCACAGAAGTCACAGGGTTCATTGTTGACCTCGCAGGAAAATGCGTTGAAGGAATACAAATGAACTGGGCGAGCTACCTTGTCAACCAGTTAGATAAAGACTATCGCGAAGCTCAGGATCAGGGCTATGAGTTCCAATTCAGTTGGTTGTTGATTCTCATCGCCTTCATTGCTTGGGAGATGCCAGAAGGAGCAACCTTCCCTGAGATTGAGCCGTCTGAACCCCTCGCTGCAAAGTTCACTACGCTCTGGTATTCGAGCGATATACATTTTATTTATATCACTAAATGTGGTGTTCTACACCTATGACCTGTAGTTAAAGAGGGCTATTGAGTCTTTGCCTCATATGACGCTGAACACCCTACACAGGTTCAGGCCATTTGTAAAGTTCCGTGCAGATAGACATTTTATTTATATCATTGCGTGTGGAGACGAACATAAAGAAGATCTTCAATCCTACTATAAGCTTACTGAGGAGGACATGGAAGAAATAACTAAGGAATGACCCATAGAGTTCCTTATACCAGTCGACTAGGTAGAACTATCTGACCCCGACCTCATCGACAGTCTTGTGATCAGTCGTGAAGAATATGATGCACCCAACAATAGCAAAAGGAAAAAGAAGGAAGATGTACATGAGCCAAACAATGCATCAAAAGAGACTGCTTCAGATTCACCTAGAGGGGGAGGAGGTGATGAAGTAGACAAGGAAGATAACGAAGGTAAAGAAGACAAACCAAAGTAGGGCAAAGTAACACCACCTAGGGACCCCCTTGATGAAGCCGAGACATCCAAGAAAAGAAAGGTTTCCCCCATGAAACCTACATCGTGGAAGAAGTCAAAAGCCAATAAACCACCATTTCAGAGTGTGTTAACGGTGGATGACATTGACCTTATCATTGCTGCTATGTCAGAAACCTCAGAGGATATATTACAATGCAACAAAGTGAAATAGGAAACCATGTATGACAGGATTGCAACAGAGTTGAAAGGGGTACAACAAGCTCTCTATTCCAGCTGCGCAGTGTCTACTGCGCCTCCTCCATCAGAAGAAACATAGTTGGGAGATGAGCCTACCCAGCTACGCAAATTAGTAGACTCGATAGGAGCTCACCTTCGTTGTGTCCAAGAGGAAAAAGAATAGGCCACAGAGGCCTTGAAGTAAGAAAAAGAGGAATCCATAGAGAAACGTCGAGTTGCACAACAAGAAAAAGATGAACTCCATGCGAATTTTTTAGAGGATAGAGTGCAGATCTAGAAGGAGAAAAAATAGCTGCTCACAGAGAAGATTGGAGTTAAAGAAGTAGTCACTGGAACACTTCACTCTATGACGGGCTTATAATAGATGGAAGAACATCCAGTAGAGAGTCAGGTGGGGAAGCTTGCTGAAGCCATTCAACAACTCCAACAAAAAGTCACAGAACTTGAGTTACAAGCATTGCCAAGCACTTTGCAGGAAGTGCGAGACCAAAGAGAAGAAACTTCCTGAAGCGTAGTCCAGAGAATCAAGGCATTGGCATTAGAATGCAAACATCTCAGTAGTCGAAGTGCGCATACCTACAAGTGCCATGAAGAGGACCCTAAACTAAGGACACTAGAGTCATAGCTCCTGGAGGAAAAACAACAAGCAACAATAGCGCAAGTGTAGATGAAGCCAATATCAATAGTCGAGAGGATGGAAAGGTCCTAAGAGAAGTGCATGGTTTAGCAATATGTCCATTCCATCTAGAGGAAGGTCATGGATGTGAATCAGAAGCTCCAACCAGTGAAGGATGAAGCTTGCACACTTTTTGAGGAAATTGAAGGATGAGGTGCAGAACTAGAACACGTGGTCACCTCAGTTGAACAACGGTTGGAAGGACCTATGACTGAGAAAGTTATCCAGGAGTTCACCGAGAAGGAAGCTTTGGCGAAGCAACAGATCAAGGCAAATCGAGCCAAGCTCGAGGCCTTCGAGGTAGAGTTACTCAGATCAGGGTGACTCGGGACGAGTCACAGGGGAGTGTTGGGGGCTTGTTCACCCTTGACCAAGTTTTGAAGAACCTTGGTCATGTTTGACCATTTTTGGGACTTCGACATACTGGTCGAAGGCAGAGCGCAAGGCAAAGTGGAGATCGTGGGATCTCACCCCCTTTTTAGGAATTTTTGGGTTTAGGGTTTATGTAACGGGTATGGGATGTTGAACCATGGGTTTACCCATGCTTAGGCCCCTTTTGTAATGTATAAATAGATATCTAGGCGATGCAAGAAACACACTAGATTTAAGAGAGCTATGGTGATGAGTGCTATATTATGCTGAGTGCAAGAGATGTAAGTAGTTTGATTTATGTGATTGAGGTAGATTTGTGCATACTATGTGCATGAGAACTTGAAGAGTTAAGTGCAAGTGACTGTAAAGAGGATTTGTGCTGTGACCTGACTCGAAGAAGGAGGATCTGGCGAGGTGTGCACAGATCTCTTGTCCTATGCAGAGTGGTTTTGATGCTCTGTGCATGTAAGGATATTGACATAAGATAATAAAGAAGACAAAGAGTTGGTGGATGTAGCCCCACGCTAGGCGTGAACCACATATATCTTGTTTTATGGTTGCTTTCTTCATTATGGTTGTTATTTGAGTTATTCTTAGTATAGCATTGTATGTTAGATGCATATGATATAATAGCTTAGTGCTTAGTGATGTGAATGAATGCTAGATCTGATCTATTTCTATATGCTAAGTGCTTGGATGTGTTAGATCTTGTTGAATACTGCGTTGTTCTGTAATTAGGGTTTTCTCCTGTGAAGTAAATAATAATGAATGTTACTTCTAAGTTCTCTGTTAAATATTGTAATCAAAAATCTGTGTCCCAGCTATGTTGTAGACACTTGATTCTTGCAACCCCTCTGCCTTTACCTTGGGTGAGACTTCATCTTCTTCGCAGGTGTTGCCGAAAGGGCAAGTAGTTAGGGTTTTGTTGGTGCGCTGTTGAAGCGTTGAACCCTAGGTCTGCCCCTTTGCCAACACTATGTAATGAAAATCAAGAGATTGTAGCATAGGAAATGGGGAGAATGGAGACATGGAGAAGGGAATATCAACATAGTTTTGAAAATGAATTGAAAGCTACCAAAAAGAAAATGGTCAAGATGATGGCTCGACTAAAGAAGAATAAGAGGAAAAAACCCCTCATGGAAGTAGGGGAAGATAACAATAATGAAAAGTTGGAAGAGAAATAAGATATAATTAAAGAGTTGCGAGAGAGAATTAGGTCGGAGAAAGATCATAGGTTTATAGATTTGAGGCATTCTGCCTCACTGCTGATTTTTGTAGGTTCCTTTAGAGAAGAGAAAGAAATGACTACAAAATTTTATATGGTTATTGGTAATATGGTTATATGGTTTTTAATTATTATGTATGGAATTTTTTCATACGAGATTTCAAATAATTATAGTCACGACCTTATAACAAGTAACCACGTCTAGTTTACTACATTTGATCTCCTATTCATAATCCATGGTCTCTATGAAAGTTGTGAATGCATATGCAAGGATACTTGTTGCTTCATTATTATATTTACAATATACATAATAATTAATATCTTATCGAATATACAAAAAATGATTAGTAAATATATGCAATCCCTTGTGAAGGCCTCGAAAAAATTATCACTTAAGGAAACAACCCCAAAGTCTATTTTGTTAACTCTGCAAATCTCTAAGTCTAATGTCCTAAAAATCCATAAAAACAATCTCAATTGAAAATAATTTCATAATGAATGTGACATTGTGACCTTGGAAGGATTGTTTTCRGAGGACATTGCAAACTAAATTTAGGAAACCGATGCAAATGGGTGCCATTTTTCTCATAGTTGAATGGACTACACACCTAGGGTCACTAATGCCATACCAAGTTACAATTCATTGGTATAGGTTTTCTAATTTTTCTAAATGCATGGGGTTAAGGTATGGGAGGGTGTTGACACATAACCCTAGAGGACCCCTTACTGGGTCCACATAACCCTAAAAAAGGTGAGATCTACGATCTCATCTCCGCCTGGGTGCTCCTACTTCGATCAGGGCATCGAAGTCCAAAAGTGGGTCAAAACTGACCAAAGTTTCCCCAAAAATTGGTCGAGGGCCAACATTGGGTTTCAATACTTAAGGATGTTTGATGTCACCACATAATACTTAAGGAGGGTTTGATTATTGAATTACCAAGTCAATTTGATGTCACAGAAGCTTCAATTCACCCACCAATGTCATCTTGCACTGACCCCGCATAGTGAGCAGTGTTGGCCCTTGACAAAGTTTTGAGGAACACTTGGTCATATTTGACCATTTTTGGACTTCGACATCCTGTCAAAGATGGAGCGCCAGGTGAAGCAGAGATCATGGGATCTCAACCCACTTTTTGGGCCCTTTTAGGGTTTTGGGTTAATGTAATAGGAAAGGGATGTCGACCCATGGGCTTACCCATGTTTAGGCCTATTTTGTAAAGTATAAATAAGTAGATAAGCAATGTAAGAGGGGGAGAGAAGAGAAGCTAAGTGCTAGTAAAGGCTTTGTGTATATTGTATGACTGACTTGCAGAGCTGAGTGCAAGTGTTGTAAGTGTTGAGTGCACGAATTGTAAGAAGGATCTGTGCTAGACCTACTCGGGGAAGGAGGATCTGGCGAGGTGCGCGCAGATATCCTGTCCTATGCGGAGTACAAGTGTGAGCTCTATGCTGTAACCCGATTGACCAAAGCTAATAAAGAATAAGAAGACTTTGTGGACGTAGCCCTAGGGTGGGGGTGAACCACGGTAACTCTGTGTGTTGTGCTCGATGCTTCAACCTAATGTGTTTGTTTCTTTCCATGTGTTGTGCTTGATATGATTATGCTATGTGCTTTACTATGATATACTTAGATAGATCCACTTTTCTTTGTGCTTCTTAGATGTGTGCATATAAATTTGACATTTATGAAAGTGCTGAGTGCTAGACCTATTTTGTTGTTGCTAAGTACTAAATTAACCTAGATATAAGTGAATGTTGCGGTGCTCTGTGCCATCTGCGGAGTGCCATGAGGGTTAAATACTAATGAATGATCTATGCTAAAGTGCTTGCTAAGAGTAATAATCACAGATCTGTGTCCCAGCTAAGGTTGTAGACACCTGAGTCTTGCAACCACCCTTGCCTCTACCTCGGGTGAGACTTCATCTGCTTCGCAGATGTTGCCAAAAGGGTCACTAGTTAGGGTTTTTTTGGTGCACTGTTGAAGCGTTGAACCCTAGGTTTGCCCCTGTACCAACCAATGGTTCCGTTGCTGAGACCTGAAACTATGATTGGTGGGAACTGAGGAAGAAGAAACTTTGTGCAAAAGAAAGCTCTGTGCGTAGATCTGTTGCCCTAGTGCGCATCTTTTTACTCGACCTGTGAAGCTTTGTGCCATGAATAAGGTCATATCTGAAGAAAGGAAGATCAGATCCGAAGAAAAGAAGTGAGATCTGAACGCTTTGTTCTCTAAGAAAAGTAAAAGTGGAAATTTCTGAAAGAAAGAAGTCAGATCTGTAGAAAAGTGGTAAGATATGTAAGCTCTGTGCTCGAATAAAGGTAAGAATAGTCAAAAGTTCTTAGATCTAGAATCTTTGTGCTCTGTAGAAGTAAGATAAGTGATTTTTTTTGTTTCTAGGGCATGGATCTAGGTATGTTTGATAGATTCTATCCTAGCTTAAAAAATAGGGCATTAATAGATGAAATAAAGTTTGATATGAATAGATCTGATAAGTATAATGATAGATATGTTATACCTATGCATAGAAAGAATGTCTGGACTAACGAATGGATGCAGGATCCTAGAAAGAGATTTTTGTAGGCTAGCCATTATGATCCTAGCACGCAGTACAAGAAGAGTTGGGGATCATTGAAGAGAAAGAGAGGATTAACTCTTTGTTATAGTTGCAGAAGACCATTACATCTTGCTAAGGAATGCCCTGGGAGAAAACCTAGTTGTCTCTGTTTCAAAGCTTTGGACCATGATGTATTGGATTGCCCTAGAATGATCGCTAAGTTGGAAAGGATGAATCTGAATCAAGAAGACTATAAGGTAGATTCATAAAAGGCAGAAACCCAACAAGAATCAGAGAAAATATTAATACAGATAAAATAAACCCTGAAGGAACATAAAGATGTCTGATTACCTGAGATCTTCAAAGAAAAGGAGAAAGTCGAAGCAAGAATAGGGGACTTTGACATTGACCGTATTCTTGATGAAGAAACACAAGTGAACATTATGCCACATAGAACTTGGGAAGCTATAGGAAAGCCTACCATGATCCCTTCCCTAGGAGGGACAAGTTTATTCAGAGGAAATCTAGTAAACCTATGTGGAAGGCTCACCCAGATACCTATGATTGTCAATGGAACTTTGATAGAGGAAGACTTTGAGATCATTAAATTTTTTGAAGACAATGCCCCGTTTACCATGCTCATAAGAAAACCTTGGATCGATAGTGAACAAGCCAGACGAAAAGAGGAAGAAGAAGTTTTGGAATAGAAGAAGCAAGAGTTAAAAGACTTTATGACCAGAAGGATCACACACTTGATTGAAGATAAGAAGAGAAGATCACAGCTATTTAATACTAGCAACTCAGATGTCAAGGCTAAGAGAACACTAGAGGATCCATAGAAGATTGAGTTACCTATTTTCGATACAAAAGAAGTATTATCCAGGAACCCTAGGACATAATTTCATCACCGCGAAGTAACTAAGACCACATAAGATAAGCATTAGAATGGAAAAGCATTACTGAGACGAAGCTCACTAGGAAGAAGGCTAGAAAGTTAAGAAAGAAAAGGGCTAATACTGTAAGGTTACAAGAGGTTCTAGAGGATACTTCGTAGAAAGAAAAATAGAAAAATTGGAGCTTCGCCGAGATATCAGAACAACAACATAGAGTACTTCGCCATGACGAAGAAATATAGCCGTTGGGGCCGATATATCCATTCGAATTCCACTCCGAATGGGAAGAAAAGCATTAAAGGTTCGTCATCCAACAATTGAAATGTGCCATAATGGGTCAAACATGAGTTAATGAAGGATCATAACCATTGCCGACAAACTGTTGCTAAGTTTCCCTACTTAGTCCATCCCACCATGCATCGGAAATACTTTTTTCTGATTGAGAATTTGAGCATGAAAGCTGAGATTAATTCACCCTGATATCATTGCCTTGTTCCCATACTATTCAATGTAGTCTCTGAATTCCTTTCGCACCCGAGCTAGCTGACCCAAGATTGTATGTCGGATGAGCTCAGCGCTGCTGAGAAAATAGTTGAAGAAGTTTTAATTGACTTAGTGACTGAAAGAGTCATGTCAGAGAGAGGAGTGTCTACAGGTGTACAGGCATCATCCTCGAGAGAATTTCCAACTTCCCCCTCCACTGCTCGACCAGGAGCATCCCAACCGCCTTTGGAAAGACAATCTAAGCTCGGAAACGACTTCGACACTGTGAAGATGATCCCAGGTATCTTGCCTAAGTATATCCCACCACCAAGCGACATAGTGAATCGAGACACTATACCCAGAGACTTCGACTATGCTTTGGTCATTGCGTACCTCCCGAAAGGGGTGCACGCAGTTCGTGCTGACCAGGATAAGCTCACAACATTGAAATTTAGTGATTTTAACCTTGGAGATCACAAAATTTATAGTATGCTAGCCCCACACAAGTTCTTAACTATCACAAAAAGGAGGAACCCAAAGATTTTCCCTCAACAATGGACCCATAACCTCGCGTAGTCAACCCTCCTCAATGTAATGAAGATTCCCCATTTCGGAAGGCATCAAGAAGTGAATGCATGCGTCAGATTGTTGTTGTCCTGTTACCACGAAGGATACTTATGGTTGGACTGCCACATCACTGTGGATCTGATTCTGATCAATCGAATCACAGGGCTAAGCATGCAGGGCCTTGACCCACAAGAGTTTTACTCTGGAAAGACCATAGATCGCTCTCTTGCCCAATGAATAAAAGACACATATGGCGATGTAGAGAAGGGAACATGAGGCTACAAGGTAGCCTCCATAAAGAATGCAGTAGTGCACCTCAGTTTCCAGATTATCGCAGGGAAGTTAGTTCATAAGAACAGACCCACACAGGTGACTGGATTTGTAGTTGACCTCGCAGGGAAGTGCGTGGAGGGAATACAAATGAACTGGGTGAAGTACCTTGTAAATTAGCTAGATCTTGACTGCAGAGAAGCGCAAGACCAAGGGTATGAATTCCACTTTACTTGGTTGCTCATACTCATCACTTTCATCGCCTGGGAGCTACCAGAAGGTGCCACTTTTCGAGAGATCGAACCCTTCAAACCACTAGCCACGAATTTTTGTACACTGTGGTACTCTAGCAACATGAACAAGCAGTGGTAGTCCAATTCCACCTTCCATGCTTATTACAACCAATTGAAGAATGCAATCCAGTCTACACCGCGCCTCACACCAAACACACTTCATAGGTTTAGACCTTTGATCAAATTTAGTGTGGACCATCACTTCACCTATATCACAACGCGCGTTGATGAACACAAACAACAACTCCAGTCATACTACAAGTTGACAGAAGAAGACTTGGAGCAGATTACCAAGGAATGGTCGGTGGACCTCCTTGTTTCAGCAGACCTTGCAGAAATATCTGACGTGGAAAGCCCTGAAGCTATACTGGATACACCTAGACTGAGCAAGACTAAGACGGATGATGAAGTTCAATATATCCATAGTACATCCATGAAGACCACTTCGATATCACCTGTGCAGGGAGGTGATGGTGAAGAACTAGGTGGCACAGAGGTTGAGCAAAACAAAGGTGAGGTTACTCTGCCTAGAGAGGAGGACAATCCCTCTAAGAAAAGGAAGGTCACCCCACCAAAGCCCTCATCCTGAAAGAAAACTAAGGCCACCTAGACTATGTTTAAGACTACCCTCACACATGATGACTTCTAATTGTTGGTCGCTACGCTGAATGATTCCTCACTAGAGATCGCATAAAGGAAAGAAGAAAAGTAGGAGGAGATATCCAACCGACTCATGGGTGAACTTCAAGAAGTGCAACATGCACTCCAGTCCAGTCGAGCCATTTCTACTACGCCCTTGACGACGGGAACAATAGGTGCAGGCGATGAGCCCACCCAATTATGCTAGATCGCCGAGAAAGTTGAAGCTCGCCTTCGATGAGCTCAAGAAGACACAAAGCAAGCCACCCAGGCTTTGGCACAAGTACAGAGCACACTTATAGTACAACAAAGGAAGGTAGAACAGGAACAAATTTCCTTACAAGCGAAGTGGGAGGAGGAGAAAGAACATTTACAACAGAGAAAGGACCAATTGCTAGCAGAGCAACTTGATGTACATGAATGAGTTCACAAAGAACTTCGCTCTATGATGGTCATTGAAGTGAAAATTGAAGAATGTGTCCCCAGGTGGCACAACTTGAAGAAGTAATCCAACAACTTCAGCAGCACATCATAGACCTGGAACTTCGTACTGTGCTCGAGACTCCCCAAGAAGTAAGAGATCTAAGGGAGGTAACTGCCCATAGCGCAGTTGACAGGTTAAAAACCTTAGCTTTGGAATGTAAGCAGCTGAGCGCTAGATGTGCCTAGACTTATGAGAACCTCACATAAAACCCAGAATTGCAGACAATAGAGGCACAACTCCAAGAAGCAAAGCAACATGCAGATACGCTATAGGTGCAACTGAAGGCCTTGATCCCAGTTGAAATAATGAAGTGATTTCCAGAGCAACGCACCACCCAACAAGAGGTAGAATTGCTGCAAAGTAAAGTGATGGAAGTCTCTCAATGACTTCAACCACTCTAAGAGAAAGCATACCAATTGTTCATTGAAGTTGAGAGTCAGGCAACCAAGCTTGAACAAGTTGTCATCACTGCATAACAACGCATGGAAGGACTAGTAAACGATGTAGTGATCTAGGACTTCAATGAGCAAGAGGTTGTCGCACTGCAGCAGGTCGAAGTAGCTCGGGCCAAGCTCGAGACATTCGAAGTGGAGTTGATCAGACCAGAGTGACTCAGGACAAGTCATAGGTGAGTGTTGGGGGCCTGGGTGCCCTTGACCAAGTTTTGAGGAACACTTGGTCATATTTGACCATCTTTGGACTTCGACAACCTGTCAAATATGGAGCGCCAGGTGAAGCAGAGATCATAGGATCTTGGCCCACTTTTGGGGCCCATTTAGGGTTTTGGGTTAATGTAATAGGAAAGGGATGTCAACCCATGGGCTTACCCATGTTTAGGCCTATTTTGTAAAGTATAAATAAGTATCTAAGCATTGTAAGAGGGGGAGAGAAGAGAATCTAAGTGGTAGTAAGGGCTTTGTGTATATTGTATGACTAACTTGCAGAGTTGAGTGCAAGTGCTGTAAGTGTTGAGTGCATGGATTGTAAGAAGGCTCTGTGCTAGACCTACTCGGGGAAGGAGGATTTGGTGAGGTGCATGCATATCTCCTGTTCTATGCGGAGTACAAGTGTGAGCTCTGTTCTGTAACCTGATTGACCAAAGCTAATAAAGAAGAAGAAGACTTTGTGGATGTAGCCCCAGGGTGGGGGTGAACCATGGTAACTTTGTGTGTTGTGCTTGGTGCTTCGACCTAATTGTTCGTGCTCTTTTCGTCAATGGGTGAGCAAAAAAGGAGCACTTACATGCCTAGTTGGGCTCTTCTAGTCATGACAGCTGTAATGCAAAAGGTTAGAAAGAAAACAATAAAGGTATCAACAAGAATTAAACAAAAACTAAATAACAACATGAGCATGAAACTAAAAACT
>JASDQU010250761.1:4246-16331 GCA_032191745.1 Picea mariana
TTCCCCCCCCCCCCCCCCTTTCAGTAATCCAACAAGAATAAGGTTGTCAAATGATAGGTACCATTGCGATCAGGGTGAAAAGGGGGATCCAATGGGATAGGGGAAAAATAAGGATGTCAAAGAAGGGTCGGGTCCACAAAAACAAATGTGCTAAAAATGATAGGTATCAATGTAATCGGGGCGAAGAGAGGAACCCAGTGGGATAGGTCCCAAATAAGTGTTTCATCCTGAATAATACTCTGGCCTGAATAGTACTGCAATAAATAAATTCCCAAATGCTTAACATGAATAAATGTGTAGTAATTTCACAACCAAAATGCAGAAGGCACAGTTGCATGACAATAGATCTTTGATGTTTTGTTTTTGTTTCCATCCCCAAGGGTAGGATATTAAGGGTTTATACAAACAAGGGTTTTCCCTATGCTATATCTCTCTGATATACGTGCAAGGTCCAATAGTATTACTTGACCCAATATGATCTAGTTAGCTATTGGTGGCCACCCACCTATTCCAACTAGCTCCTCTTGTCCGTTTTTAGTTAAACACGTTCTTCTATGCTTCTTTCTAATTGTGGGTTCTACAATTCTGGGGCTATTTGAATCCCCACACATATTTCAGGCGGATATTGGTGGCATCTCACCTAATCCAAGTAGTTTATTTTGTATGTTTTCATGTCAACACATCTTGTTGTACTTCCAGGGCCGTTTTGGAGGTCTAAACAATGTTTTTTGGCTCGCCATAGTCAAACTATAGATAGAGTCAGAGTTTGATAGAAAAATGTGTATCTCTCTAAAATACCTTTCCAACAGGCTATCACGTGCCTAAAACAAAGGTCGTATGAAAACGTTACGACCCCGAGAAGTTGAGGTATCAAATTACCATAGGGGCCCACATGTCTTTTGACATTTCACCTTTTAGGGTTAGGTTTTTGGATGTCTAGGGTTTTGGCATTCATGAGTAATATCAATAAGGCCTCTAGAGCCTCATTGTAATTCATTTTTCTCATATGGATGCATGTAGCATCCACATCTCTTCTCAAAGATAACTACCACCATTCGAGCAATTGTTTCAGTTATGGAGTTTTACAGTTATTAGCACTGAGAGTCACCCTCAGATTGCAGGAGGATAAGCTCATTACCCATCAGATATTTTGGTGGATGTTTGATTTATATGAGTGGAGGTCCATGGAAAAAACTCAATATATGAATGATGGTCAACACAAAACTGAACAAGAAATGTACAGGGAAGTGAGGGCCACAACTAACTTGAGTCAGTGAATTGAGTTTAAGTGTGAGCAGAGGGAAGACTTAGTGAAAAAGGTGGAAAAACCTGTTATGGGAATCAAGCCTTCAAGCAGCTTGGAGAATAAAAACTCAGACTCAATATCACTCTTAAGCTCAAGTTTAAGACATTGAAATATGTCCAAACAACATAGTCATAACAACACAATGATCAAACCTACATCACCATGCAGCTACAACAACTTCATTGGATCCTCCATGCCCGATCCATTCAATGTAAGAGGGAAAATGATAACAAGGAAGATGACTAAAATTGGTCTCAATACCGTTGTAATCAAACCTACATTACAACAACATAACAACCCTCGACTGGATCCTCCATGCCTGAGTGTTTTAGTACATTTTCTTACAAAGAGATGAAAAGAGGTTGACTTCTATTAATCTGAAAGTCTCAAATCTGATACATAACTAGAGAACAATTCTGGCATAAAAAACAATACAAAATAGGGAGCTCTACTCAACCATTTCACAACCATAACAAAATATAAAAACTATCTATTTATACTCAGAACAGTCCCTGACTATTAGGAGTGTGACCTAATCACTACAATCAAAGCTTTACGTCATCAAATTTCTATTAGACTGAACGTGCATCCCTCTATCAGACGTGAGCTCAGATTAGCATGGGTTTGCAGGGAAATCTTCTTGCAGGGGTACCATGGGTTGACGGTTCAGTCCACATGGTTTAGCCTTCTATGCCTTCCATTTATGGGGTGAGCCGATGTTTCAACCATAAAACCTACCTTCAATTAACTGTTTTTCCTCAGAGATTGAACGAGACTTAATCCTCAGGGGCACGACCACTTGCTTATCTCGGATAGGATTCCATATAAACATGTAATTACGGGACCTATCAGATGTGGTTTGGGTTCAGACTGCTTTTGGGCCCGCAATCCATCACATTTCACCACGTAGTATTTTTCCCATACCATGGTTTCCATTGCAAGACTACTCAAGAAAAATATCGCCCAAGCATGTTGCGTCCCCATAATAGACTGTGGTCGTTGATCTGGTCACGATCTGAGATCTGGGTGCACCAGCTATATTTGGTGCCACTTCCAAGATTAATCGCCCACCAACTTTAGGATCTGCCAAAAGTGTGCTTTGGGGTGGGGCGCTAGTTTTGGGCGTTGAACAATAACACCTCCCGGAGGATGATCTAACGTGGAGGCCAGATTTCACCATGATGATGTGTCATGGACATAGAGGTAACATGTGTCACTTGAAAACAGGTTGTAGGCATGTCTAAGAATACTTAAAAAGAGTGCCATGTGGAAAACCATAAGGTTATTAGCTGTCTGTGTTGATAGCCGACATGCATTTGGCTCTCCAGGGCTCAGGGGCTAGCTCCTGTTTACCTGCTGTGATTTTACCCGAAGCTATGGATATTGCGACACATGGCTCTTTGAATTGGATGGTCGAGATCCACTCCAAGCTCTGGGAGAATCAAAACTCAAACCTGGGCTTCCAAGTGATTTTACTCAGATCTCCAAGCTCTGGGAGAATCAAAACTCAAACTTCGCTTTTCCCAAGGATTTTATGCGGAGTCATAGATCTGATGATGCGTGGCCCTCATTGATCAACGACTCAGATTCACTTCGGGCCTTTAGGACCTTGGGGAGGCACTGTCGCTACGATCAATGACTCCCTATTGATTTTGAGTTCAATGGTCCACAATTGCTTCACGAGTTCGGGCTTCGTCTCTCCAGAAGTTTTATGCATCTCTCACTTTGAAACTCCTGAAACTCATTTCTATGAACACTTAGATCGGATGCCACATGTCCCCCTCAATATCAATGGCTCATGCTCACTCTAGGCCTCCAGTATTTGGACCTTCTACTCTGGTGCTATACTTCCCGTGACTTTGAACTTTCGAATGCCCATGAGTCGTTGATTCAAACTGCTTCAAGAATCTCCCCTGCTGAAAGATTAAAATTGCCTGCTTCTTTTAAGCATGAAATGGGATGCTTTGACTGTCACCTTTTGTGTCCATGGTTAAGGCCTGCACAATTAAGAATTTAGATGATTGGATGTGGGATGGGAAAATAGGGAGACCAATGATTGGAAACGGAGATGAGTTTTCATCCTTTGGGGAAAATAGAGGGGCTTCAAGCTGAGACTCCTTTCAGGTAGGACATTAAGGGAAACCAGGGTGCACAAATGAAAAAGTGCACACAAAAGATGAATTTAAACGCTAAAAGGGGACACACTTAAGACTTTTCAATTCGAAAAGGAGAGACACAAGGAAACAATTTATAGACTCGGGTATATCGACACACACCTATGGCCCTTGAAAACCTTATGTGATAAAATTTGGCTCCACAGGGGATGGCATGCTCCATGTGAGCTACCAAGAACAAATAGTTCCAGTGCCTTAGCTATTGGGTTATGGAGTCTAGCTCAAAACTTTCACTAAAGAAAACGGGCATATACGTACACTACTCTACTAAAAATGAAAACAAACACATGGGCTCCAAAAGAAGATTATTTATGTACACTCCTAGACTAACTGATTTTTACGAAGTTCTAGGTGAAAGTGGACTTCCAACAGAGCCATTCAAGCAACCTCCTAACTAAAAACTTATTTACTTTGTCACTGATCAATAAAAGATAATGAAACTGTGACAACAAATCGATTACATTTTTCAATCCTCCTCCTAGTGTTGAAGGCAAGATAAAGTTTGGAGGATTCAATACCTGGAAAAAATGCCACTCCATGTACTACCCTACAGGATCATAAAATAGGTGACAAAACCTATTGGGTTGGTAATAGAAAACATGCTTTGTCTTACGACTGCTCATTTCTGGATGAACGTCTGTGGAAAGAACAGGTGAGTGAAAGGATGATGTAGGTTGTTGATCCACTTTTTCTTTGTCTGCTTTGATAACATTTGCTAGATTAGGGTAAGGGATATCTTCGTTTATATCAATGACTAGATGCTTCTCTTCAATCCCAAGTGAAAATACATCATGGGGAACCTTTTGAAGGAAAAGAGAAGAACCCTCCTCCACAACCATCTCTTCTCTTAAATCTAAGACAACAGGTGTACCAGGGGAAGAATATAATGCATCTATGGCTATGTAATCATCAGCGCTATCATCAATCATATCTGGAAGGAATTCTTCTTGGGAAATAGAAAGAGAAAAGATTTCATCCAGAACTGAAAAATACTCTCTTTTGTCCTTGCTTTCTCTCTCAATCAGATCTTCACTAGACTCAACACACGAGAAAGACTCTATCATCTGTTGGATGTAGAATGCAAACTTCTTACAACAATCACCCAAAATAAGATGAGATAGGTAAACCTTCTCGTAATATTCATTGAAATCATCGTGAAAATCCTTCAAACAATGGATACTAGAAGCATGGAGAGATTTACACCATTCACGAGCATATCCCTCCAAATAAAATTTGAACATCTTGATCAAGACATCCTCATGAAAAAATTCATGCTCAATCATGCATCTATTAAAATTGAATAAGTTCTTACCGGGATCATCATGCTCTCTTCCTCTGAATCTCATAAGATAATCATCCCATTCATTTCTATCTGTCATTGGATGTGGATAACCAGATATGGCTGAGAAATTGAAAGGGGAAAAACTCTGAGCCAAGATAGTCAAGAGATGTGGCTCCTCCTTTTCTCCTTCATGGCTCTCCCCAGGATCAGTTTCACAATCACTATAAACATGAAACATGGAAAAGATATGCTCTTTTTCGTCTTCACTGGGATATCTGTCAAAAGTTGATTTTTCTTGGTCAGTAGCCGACATCACTTTTTCATCATAAGTAGGGTTTCCAATAGCATTTGTTTCTAGGACCGGAATATCCTTTATATTTTCTTCATAAAAGCGGAGATAAAAATCTAACTTCAATTCCTCTATACTTGTAGAAAGTGATTGTATTAGCTCCATTAGCTCCTTCAGGGGATGTACCTCATCCTCATAGCTTTTTCAATAATGAACTATGTCCTGAACACCATCTCTATACTCCTCACAATAGTTATGACAGATTAACTTAGAAGAATAAAAATTTTGACAGTGCCTATTGAAAGTTGCATGAAATTCTCCCAAGGAGGAGATGCTAGCAGGGGGTAAGGAGTGATACCACTAATGATCATCTCCTACTAATGAGAACATGAACCTCTTCATTAATACATCTTCACGATGTATCTCCCACTGATGCATGAGTTCATGAAAATCATGGAGATGTTGAGCATGGTTGTCCTCTTTACGCTCTCTAAATATAGGAAAATAATCGCCCCATTCATTTGGAGTAGGGACAACATTAGTAAAACTATGAACAATAGAAAAATTAAAAGGAGTAAACCTTCGAGCCAGGATTCTTTCCATTTTGAACCAGTGGAGTCACCAATCGATCCTTTAATCATGGATTCACTAGGTGAATGATATGCAGAATGAGTGTGTCTAGTCTTTGTTCACCATCAAAGACCAAATCTGATCATTGTGTCCCAGGGGGCTCCAGGTGTAGCCAGAGGTAGTAACACTGAAACAATGGATTCTAGACAGTGGAGTCGCCACAATGGATTCGCTAGGTGCAAATGAAATCTTCAATGGTTTTGATATATGATGCACCTTCATAATCAAAATCTCGTTGTCGTTCTACCTAGGAAAAATTATTCAATTCGTTCCCTGGAAACGATGCCAAGAATGTTAGCACTAAGAGTAACCCTCATATTGCAAGAGGATAAGCCCAGTACCCATCATAGTTTTTTGTGGATGTTTGGTTTATATGAGTGGAGGTTGATGGACAAAACTCAATATATGAATGATGTTCAACACAGATCTGGACAAGAAATGTACAAGTGAGGGCCACAACTAACTTCAGTCAGTGAATTGAGTTTAACTGTGAGAAAAGTGAAGACTTAGTGAGAAAGGTGGACAAGACTGTTATGGGCATCAAGCCTTCAAGCAGCTTGGAGAAGAAAAACTCAGACTCAAGATCAGTCTTAAGCTCATGTTTCAAACACTGAAATTTGTCTAAACAACACAGTCATAACAACACAATGATCAAACCTACATCACCATGCAACTACAACAACTCAACTGGATCTTCCATGCCCGAGCCATTCAGTGTAAGAGGGAAAAAGATCAAAAGGAAGCTGACTAAAATGGGTCACGATACCACTATAATTAAACCTACATTACAACAACATAACAAGCCTCGACTGGATCCTCCATGCCCGAGTGTTTTAGCACATGTTTTTACAAAGAAATGAAAATAGGTTGACTTCTATTAATTTGAAAGTCTCAAATCTTATACATAACCAGAGAACAGTTATGGCATCAAAAAAATTACAAAATAGGGAGTTATACTCAACCAGTTGACAACCATAAAAAAATATAAAAACTATCTATTTATACTCAGAACAATCATCAACTATCAGGAGTGTGATCTGATCACTACAATCAAAGCTTTGTGTCGACTACTTTTTCTGTCATATTGAATATGCATCCCTCTATCAGACATGAGCTTAGATCAACATGGGTCTACAGGGAAATATGCTCACAGGGGTACCATGGGATGACGGTTCAGTACCCACGGTCGGGGCTTCCATTCCTTCCATTTATAGGGTGAGCCGAGGTTTCAACCAGCAAATCTACTTTCCACTAACTACTTTTCCTCAGAGATTGAATGAGACTTATTGCTCAGGGACATAGCCACTTGCTGCTCTTGGATAGGATCCCAAATAAACATGTAATTGCAGGGCCACTCAGAGGTGGTTTTGGTTCAGACTGATTTTGGGCCCACAATCCATCACATTTCACCACGTAGTATTTTCACCATATCATGGTTTCCATTGTGGTACTGCTCAAGAAAAATATTTCCTGAGCATGCTGCACCCCGCAATAGACTATTGCCGCTGATCTGGTCATGATCTGAGATCTGAGCGCATTGACTAGATTTGGTGCCACCACCAAGCTTACTTTCCCACCAACTTTAGAATGTGCCAAAAGTGTGCTTTGGGGTGGGGCGCTACTTTTTGGCGTTGAACAATAACACCTCCCAGAGGATGATCTGACGTGGAGGCCAGATGTCACCATGTTGATGTGTCACGGATGGAGAGCTAACATGTGTCAGTTGAAAACGGGCTAGAAGCGTATCTGAGAATACTTGAAAAGAGTGCCACGTGTCAAAACCATAAGGGAGTCACCTGTATGTGCTAATAGCCGAGATGCATTTGGCTCTCTAGGGCTCGGGGGATAGGTCTTGTTTACATGTTGTACTTTTACCCGGATCTATGGATATGGAGACACGTCACTCTTTGAATTGGACGACCGAGATCCACTCCGGGTCTTCGGGCTTAGGGAGAATCAAAACTCAAACATAGGCTTCTATGTTCTTTTACCTAGAGCCATGGATCTGATGACGCATGTCTTCTTGAATGGACAGTCAAGATCCACTCTGGGTCTCCAAGCTCTAGGAGAATCAAAACTCAAACTTCACTTTTCCCAGGGATTTTACCTGGAGTCATAGATCTGATGACATGTAGACCTCGCTGATCAATGGCTCAGATTCACTTCAGGCCTTTGGCCACTTTAGGCCTTCGGGACCTTGGGGAGGCAGTTCCACTAATATCAACAGCTCCCTATTTATTTTGAGATCAATGGTCCACGATTTCTTTGGGAGTTTGGGCTTCGACTCTCTCGAAGTTTTATGCACTTCTCAATTTGAAACTCTTGAAGCTCATTTCTCCAAACACTTGGATCAGATTCCACCTTTCCCCCTCGAGATATGTTATCACTAGAAGACACCTCTGGATTGTGGCAGAGGAAAGCCCAGTACCCATCAGTTTTTCTATCACAATGAATAAATTTAAGGGGGGTCTAATGGATGCAAACTCAGGATGATATTCCTTTAACTCAGAAAACTAGGCTGGTATGCACAAGAAAATGAGGTCTTGATCTAACTTCAGATAGTAATTTGAAGTAAGGGTGAGCAGGAGGAAGAAATTGAGGATAAAATGTAAAGGTCTGCTATGGAAATCCGGTCTTCCAGCAACCTAAGGAGGAAAAGATTTGAATACAAGATCCTCTTGGATCCAAAACTTCAAGAATATGAAAACTCTGTAACAACACTACAATCAAAAATACATCACAATACAGTTACAACACTCGACTGGATCATCCATGCCCAAGTATTTCAGTCTTAGAGGCAAAAGAGATGGATCAAAAAGCTGGCTGTCATTAAACAAGAAGTCTCAAATTACACACATGACCACAAAACCAGAGGTTTCATTAAAAATTTACAATCAGGATCTTAGATCTACCATCGACACTAAACAAAATGGAAAAAATGCCTACATATACTCAGAATTGTCTCCAAATGCCTGAGACGCGATCATGTCACGCGTTTAAGGCTTTGCGTTGATCAACTTCTCTATCAGTTTGCGCATGTAGACATTGATCAGAATGCCCATGCAGTCTTTTGTCAGACGTGATCTCTATTAGGATGGACTAAGAGCGTGCTTCTGCAACTCGTCCCCTTCTGGCCTTCTATTTATGGAAGGAGACAATGTCTCAACCACCTTCCTTGTTTTCATTAACTGCTCCATCGGGATCTGAGTGGGCAGGGTCAACGCCTACACTTGGAAGACATGGTGGCCTCTCCTTCGCTATCTGTGATTTGTTGGATGCTTGCAGGGAAGATAGGAAGGTGGGAGAAGGTGGAGTTGATGAGGATTCGACCATGCAGAAAGATGCAATGGAAGCATGGTGACTAGGAAAGTGTGGGTGATATAACGTGAGTGTTGAGGTATAAATGTGCAGAGAGGATGTGGCATGGGAAGGTCACATGGGGGCTAAAGGGGAGATCTAGTGGATGAATGAGTTGGGGATGACCATCTTTTGTGGAAGTTATAGGGAATATGAGACACATGGAAGGAGATGAGAGGGTGACGTATGAAGGTGAGACGGTGATAGGTTGGGAGGGAAAGGTGGAAGGGGAACGGGAGAAGTGACAGACGAGGAGAGAGACTAAGTGGGGGACATGTGTTGACGATAGGTGAGGGCGGTAAGCGGAGGCAGTAAGCGGCTTGCTTGGAGGGGGGGGTGGTAAGAGGTATTGAGAGGGGGGATTCCAAGCATCGTGAGGAGGTGCCACATTAGTGCAGGGCCCACGCTAGAAAACTTCTTGCCTAGACCTCCCCCCCCTCGTTAAAGGAAGAATGCTTTGGGGGGGGGTCCAACTAGGACTGTGCATTGTAGATCTGAGCATGTAGATCTCGAACGCCTAGATCTATGAACCTCTCAGCACAACGTACCCAGGCCTAAAACTTAGGATAAAAGGTAGAAAGAGGTTTTTTAACCCCCCTTTCGTCAATTTTTCACCATGGGGTTATTTCCTAAAGGAAAAACCTTCCCTATAGAAACATATGTGTTAACATTTATGCTCCATGGGGGATAGAATCCTCCCTATGAGGCTCTAAGAACTATTTTACAGCTTCAATGCCTTAGTTGGGTTGTGGAGTCAGTTACTAAAATAGAAAGAAAAATTATATTTACAATGACATGAAGGAGCCACCCATGGATCAACCAAAAAAAATCTTTAGAAAATTCCCATTAAGAGGGCCACCAAAAACTTTAGATCCCTCCAAATTCTACAACTTGTAAGTATTATTTGGAAATACCTCAGAAACTTTGAAGGGTCTTATCCATAGGGCTTCAAATTTACCATGCTTTCCCTTGTCCTGTTTAGGTGCATCCCATTTGAGTACTAGATCTCCCAGTTGGAAATCCTCTTTTTTTACTTTCCTGTCAAACGCCTGCTTGATCCTCTATGGATGCTCATGTGCTTTGTCCATCAGTTTCTCTCTAGCCTGCTGCACTTCTACCATCTGTTGTATTCTTCTAATCATATCATTAGGCTCTCCTTGGCAGTCTTGAAATAATTTTTCCACAGGTAGGGAAATATGAGAAGGAAAGATGGCCTTAATCCCATACACAAGATGAAAAAGGAGAGACACCAAGAGACCTCTTTGTTGTCACTCTATCAGCCCACAGAGAAAATTTGAGCTTTGAATCCCATGCTTTCTTGTTGTCCTCTAGTATTATTTTGATCATATTTATAAGGCTCTTGTTAGAGGACTCTTCCAGCCCATTCCCTTGGGGGTAATAGGGGGTAGAGTGAATCGATGCAATTCTGAATTGCTCACAAAACTTGATCAATGGCTTAGACTTGAAGGATGCAGCATTTTCGGTGATGATTATGTTCGGACAACCAAACCTTTCCATAATATCTTCAAGAAAACCAATGATTACTTTGTGAGAAGAACTCCTTGTGGGGATATCTTCTACTCTACTTAAATCAATCTGAACCCCCTTTGGTGATACTATGTGCCCCAACAATCTTCTCTCCTGCATAACAAATAGAGACTTTTTTAGATTGAGGGAGAGATCAAAATTTCTTCATTTTGAGAAGACCTTTCTCATATGTTGGCATTGTTCTTTATCACACCTGGAAAAAAATGTAATGTCATCCAAGTAGATGACTACAAATTTATCCCTTTCTCCAATGAAGGCGATGTCCATAGCTCGTTGAAAGGTTGCTCCTGCATTCATCAATCCAAAGGGAATTTTGGCATACATGAATGTGCCCCAAGGAGTGGTGAAGGTTGTTCTTTCTCTGTCTTTAGGCAGGATAGATATCTTATTGTATCCAAAAAATCCATCAATTATGGAAATCCTCGATGCACCTGTCACCTTATGCAATATGTGTTCCATCTTTGGAAAAGGGTAATTATCCTTCTTAGAACTTCTATTTAGGTTCCTGAAATCAAAACAGAGTATGATTTCTCCATTATTCTTCCTTACATGGACCAAGTTCGCCACCCAATTAGAATATCTCAAAGGGACAATGATTTGGGCATCCAACAACTTCGTTACCTCCCTTTCCATAATAGGCAACAACATAGGATTTATTTTTCTTAATTTCTTCCTAAATGGTTTGGCCTCTTCTTTCAATGGGATCTTATGCTCAATGACATTGGTTTCATATGTTCTAAGATCTTCATAGGTCCAGGAAAAAACATCTATGAATTCTCTTAATAGCTTAGTGTACTCGGCCCTTTGCTCCCTCGTCAAGAAACTTGATAGCTTAACAAATTTTGGATCCTCCTCTGTGCCAATATTTCACTCAGCTACCTTAGCATCGTCATTTGAAATTTTACCCTTTACTACCACATAATTTCTATCAAATAGTCTTTCCAAAGAGACTAGTCCCTTTGGGATATGATTGTTGGGCAACTGGACAATATGATGATTAGCAATTTTTTTCATAAAAATATTAGCATGAGGATTTATTTCATAATCAGGATCTTGATCAATGTGTAATGCAGAAAACTCAACAGTCTTCAAGAATCTTCTGATCTCAAGATCATCCTCAAACACTTTCCAATGTTTAACATTGTCAGTTATAGAGGGTCTAAATTTCACTTCTACATCATACCTGAGCTTAGGTGGCAAGGGGACTCTGAAATTTCTTGTTGAGACAACCAGAGAATCATCCATGGCATTCTCTTCCCTTGGAATAAATGAAATGCTGAAAAGCAAGAAAAAACTGTCAACTAGATCCCATACTTCATTTCTGTAACTTCTAAGATGAGGGTGCTTGGTTTGATAAATATTTATGATCTGATGGAAAATTAACTTGGCATCCCCAAACATTGATATCTCTTTTATTCGCATGTCTTTTGTAGCCCTCAAACCCAAAAAAAGAGCTTCATACTCTGCAACATTGTTGGTAGTTTCAAATTCTAACTTGT